>CM051378.1:5823492-5898492 GCA_028015245.1 Cardamine occulta
ATGGCAGTGATAATGACGATGATGAGGATGATGATAATGATGGTTTCTGGATGGAGACATGCAGTGTCAGTGCTAAGGAATCTGCAGAGAAGGTTGAGTAGTGATGATGTGGGCCTTTCATTGGCATGCGTGAAGAACAATACTGAGCTTTCAGATTAGTTCTTTCCTCTTTTACCATTTCCCAGCTGTACTTGTTCACATTCATATCTTCATCATCTTCAATATCTACAAAGACACACAGAAACATGAAACTTAAAACTCACTAGCCTCAATAGAATCTTCCTAAAAACTTGCAATCTGATATATATCAAGAACTAGATAAGGGTAAGAAGAGACAAACCAGGAGAAAGATTGAAGTTTTCGTGATCTTCATTAGGTTTCTGAGCAGACTCATTGAATCTTTGCACATAAGAACTTGATTGCTGTCTTAACTTTCTTGCCATGAGTACATGCCAATGATTCTTTAAAGCATTATCTGTTCTTCCATTGAATAGCTTAGCAATCATAGCCCATTTATTACCAAATGCTCTATGAGCTGTAAGTAGTCTCTCTTCTTCTTCGTCACTGAAAGCTCTCTTGTTAATCCTCGGATCTAATTGGTTAAACCACCTCAATCTACAACTCTTACCTTATAACAAGCAAGAAAACAAACTTTAAGTTCATATTTTCTTGAAATAACAGAGGAAAGATTTCAACTTTTGTTAAAAAAGATCGGTTTTTTTACCTGTTCTTCCTTGCATATTCTCTGCAATCTGGTTCCAGTTTTGAGGACCGTACACTGAAACAAGTTCCATAAGCTGAGAATCTTCAGAAACTCTCCAATGTCCTCTACTACAAACCCTAGAACCACTCTGTTTCTTCTTCTTCTTATTCTTCCTCTTCAAATCATCACTCTCCCTCTGCTTCATCCTTACTGCATTGTCTTCTTCAAGCTCATTAAGTGTTCCTCTACAATGAAGATGAAAAGGGTATTCTTGGAAACATGAAAAATCCATTTTTTTAGCTCTCTCTTCTGCAACAATGTCTCATATATAGACACAACAAGAGACACATACATATACTTCTTCTTCTATATAGAGACATGTGATGTTTGGATTCGGTGATGGCTATGTTATGTAATGTAATCTTTTTAATTACCAAAAATAGAAACTTTATGAAAGAGAAGAATAAGTTTGAAGAGAGAGTATATAAATAGAAATAGAAAAAAAGCCCCACGCATACATCTTTCGTGGTTGCTCTGTTAAGAAACAGCTTCAGTTCTCTGACATCATATTTTTTTCTTTTAAACTTTGTTTTTGAATATTTTGTCACCTCATTATTATATTCTTCTCCCCACGCTTTACCATTTCTTTAGAAATATACCATTTCCTTGTATATGTATAAATTTAGGTATATAAGAACAAAAATATGTATAACCATTTTGAGATACAATTCTAATCTTAGATTTAAGCATTATTCAAGGAAAAGCAAATACCTGACACTTAAATAGTGGCATAAACATGTTATTCAAATAGGCCTTAGAATAATTAGTTTTACTAAAATATTAGGACCTATTTCAAATAACCGTTAAGATAATTAGTTCTACAAAAATAGTAAGAGATATTTTCTTGAACTTAAGTAGTACATAGAAATGTTAAACCATTTCTTATAGAATCAAACCCAACAAAGTTGGACCTGGTTGAGTTGGGCCTAATGCTGAAGTCTGAACCAACCCATCATAATATTCGTTATAGATCTTGATTAGTGTTTTAGCATTCTATATTTGAATCCAAATTTTCGTAATAGTACTATTATAACTAAAGATTTCAAGAACGTTTTACAACTTTTTTAATCGATAATAGTTGTAACTAGTGATAAATTTCAACAGTTCTTTGTTAAAAATTTGTCGGCGAATCATTAGGGAAATTGGCTAGATAAATATTTAGATTAAAGTTCATTGATTTAATTTTAATATTAATCTCTGTATTAATTTAATACCTTATAAAGTTTATACCACTTGTTCAGCTAAAAACATTTATCATTTGCAACTTTTGGTTGAGAATTAAATTATTTAGAAGAAGAAAAAAATTTCATAACATGGAGGTTTTTCACCAATAATAAAAAGGGACCCATGATAAAAACACGAATTAATTAAAGCCCATACATAGCATAACATAACATCACTTTCATTTTCTCATATAAAAACGAAAATATGGCAAACAAAAAAAAAACGAGAAATTATCTTTTTATCTCTCTCGTTCCCACACACTTCGCTACATATCACTATCAGTCTCAATCTCAATTGGTTTACCCAAAAAAAAGTCTCCAACTTGGAACCAAAAAAAAGAAAAGAAAAAACATTACATAACCGAACCGAACCGATCCAAACCAAACAGGTTATAGATAATTAATACCGAAACTGCCCTCCGGTATAGGTCTGGCCAAAGGACCAACTTGCAGGCGCAACATTGTACGAGACAACACTTCGACGATCACTTGTGGTAACAACAAAAGACAGACTTTGACCATTGAGATAAGAATTGCTTTGCCAATTTTGCCCCCAGTTTCTTGACATTAATTGCCATTTTGACCTTGACCCTCTCATTGACACTGAGTGTACATCTCCGGCTCCACCGACATTTGTGATTAGCACTAAGTTAAAGTATGAGTGGCCATTGATCGTGAACCTTATCCCACCACTTCTCTTGCACCGAACCCTATTTACACAAAATTATTAAAATTAATACTATATATTATATGAGAGTTGAAATGTGTAATAAGGTTTCACGTGAAAGCTCTCACCACTAGGGAAGTTCGGTATGTCACTATTATGCAGTTTTTAGCCTATTGATAATTTAATATTGTCTCTGTTTCACTTTATTTGTAGTTTTAGGATTTTTTTTTGTTACAAAATAAGTGTTGTTTTGGATTTCCAATGTAATTTTTTGATAAAAATTTATATTTTTACCCTTGGTATTTAGTATAATAACCAATGAAAAAATTGGTTTGGTGTATTAATGAGGGATAAAATAGAGAATTTTATTATTTTCTTAAATAGTGTGCAAAACCCTAAAACAACAAATAAAATGAAACAGAAGGAGTACTCAATTTCTCTACTACATTTATAAACTGGTCCATTAGTATTAAATGCATATTTATAGGACCAAAAGCTTATTGTAAATGTTTTGTTATACGCGTTTTTTGTGCTTTTTGACATGTGTGTGTTTGTTCATATATACTTCTATATGAAAAGTCAGAGACAATAGTTATTGTAAAGGAGAAATCTTACTTTGCTAGCTTGGTCTATAAAAATACTACAAATAAATTTGTTAAAGAATAATAGAATATACTTTTTTAAAATTAAAAATACACATACACACACACAAGATAATCAGTTAAGAGTTAAGACAAAAGCCATATATATATAGAGGTCCATCTGTTTCTAAATAAGTACAACTTTAATCTTACTCTTACTTAATTATTTGATTTTACAAATAGTTTCATTTAGATAAATATTCAACTTGAAAATTGTCAAAAAGGATCTACTTAAAATGATATTTTTCTAAACAAGTGTGTATGTATCTGTGGTAAAAAAATAAAAAAGCTGTGTGTTTTTTTTATAACGGTTCAATATGATATATTTATTTTTATTCTTTGTTTATTTTGTATGTTTTGGCAGCCAATATGAGATATATTTTGTATGTTCTGTCTAATGACAATAAATAAACCGTTGAGAGTGGTCTAAACCGGGTTAGAAAGATAATTACGTACCTTCTGTACATAACCGGAATGATACCAGACTTATAGAGAGCAATTTTCTCATAGATTGGCTGAGAAAGATCGAAATGATGATTAGGAGGGTCACATGCACCACCAGGAGGACAAAAGTTAGTGGCAGTGACCACAATGGACCTGCCTTTTATACACCACTGAGGATCGTTGACACACATCAACTCGAAACATGCACCACAGCTAAGTCCTTGATCGAATAAAGCTGTGCTCAATGCCGCCGTCTCCAGTCCATAACCTTGGCTGTATAGGTTCCCGTATCCACATGCTCCACCTAATTTAGTTCATTAGACAAATTAGTGTTTTAAACACAATGAAAGTCTGAAGTTCGCATTTAGAGTGGTTATAAAATCATAAATACTCTACGAATTTTTTTAATGAAAAATGAAGAATATTTTATATTACAACATAAGAATTGACGTTTGAAATAATTTAGACTTTAGTTTGTATGACAAAATTAAATTCGACTTTTTAGCCTCGTGTTCTGTTTATATATAATATAGTATCTTTTTAGATAATTTCTTAATTAGCCGTTGAAATTATTTGCACGTTGGCTAGGTCTGGAAATCTAAGATGAAATGACTAAACTACCCTTTTGTCAGTTAAATTACGATTATATAAAGGATTATTATTGGAGATAATCGATAAGGTACCCATAGTGCCGGAAGCATCACCGCCGCCGTAAAAAGTGGCATGAGCATTGATCCAAGGCCCCATGTGGCCGCCAGGATGATGGCCGCCGCGACGGTAGAAGCCTTGAACGCAGACAGAAAACGCTAGGAGATTCACTAAGAGAGCTGAGCCTACTACTAAAACGCCCATGATGTGAAGCAAAAGAATCACAACATGCAAAGGAGAGAAAAAGAAAAGAGAAGAAAAAGGGTATTTTCGTCAAAAATAATATAATGTGAAGAAGTAAGAGGTTTGGTGTGTGGGGTGATGAAACTGGGGGAGAAGAAGAGAGTGGTATAAATAGGAATAGAGGATTCAGACAAAGTATTAGCGGTAATGAATCAATCGGGGTCCATGCAACTGCTTCTTGGTCTTCACTATACTCTGTTAATTTTATTTTTTAAAGGGTTTTTAACATTTTGAAAAATTATATTATAGAATGGATATTAGAACCGACGAAAAAGAAAAAGGAGAGGTGAATGCTAATTTAAGAAGGGGATCAAAAGAAAAATTGTCAAAATGAGTTGGAATCTATCGTAAATGTCACTCAAGAAATTGAAATAAATGCGTATCAGAAATTAGAAAATGTGATAGTGATACTGTAACATTATAGACTATTGTTTTCTTTTATTTTTTTCTTTTCTTTTTATGAAGAAGTATTGAAGTATTTTGATTATTTTATAAGTGAGAAAGTAATCATATGTAGAGTTGGAGAATGATTTTGTGTAGCATTTAAATTCATAAATTATCGGGGTTTGAGTGTTCGAGACAGATATAATAAAAGCTCAATAAATTTTATTACCCGTAAAATACAGTTATAATTTAAAAGCTGCAATATTATTTTGGTCCACTTTTGATTACAATCAATTTTATTTATGTTTATTGTATGTTTGGGTTTTATTTTTTGATTAAAGTTGTTGACAATTGGAGCTACATTGTTTATTTGTTGAGATTGAGAAGAGTATGAAAAACGGTTGGCACTTTTTATAAAACTGTAAATATGTCATTGGACAAAAATGGGTACAGCTGTTTAGAGAAATAGAAATATATATATATAAACAAATGTATGTATCGAAGCACATAGAAACTCACAAAGAGGAAAGCACACAGAAATCTCTATCATTTTCTTGTTCTTTTTCTTTTGATAATTGCATTTAAACATGAAGGTGAAATTTGTTTTGAATTGCATGAAAATTTTGAAATCTTGCAAAGCGAATAGAGTCGTTGTTATTCAGTGTATGTGACATCGTAATACAGTGGTGTCTTTCGATCTCAACCTTCTTAAAACGAGAGATTTGTCCATGCTTGCATGTGATCAGTGGATCTGTTCTCTAACAATATAACCAGTTTCGTAACGACAAATTGTTTTAGGAAAAAAAACAAAATTTTTATAAACAGTGATTTCATACAACCAGGGAAAAAATACAGATGTTTTATAGTTACTGATACTTGGTATGGTAGAAGATATAATAATAACAAATGTATATCAATTGCTACGGTTATATATAAATTATAAATGTTTACCGATGACCATATTGACACTATTGTTTAGAAGTTTGTTTAAAGAGGAATATGATAAAAATTATAAAATACAAGAAACGAAAAGAAAAAAAATTGCGTTGATTAAGATCCATATTTCCTAAGTGGATTACATTACTACTCTCACATTTCGTAAAGAGTATTGCTTTATGATTTAAAATTTGTTTCACAATATGTGTCTTTAAAAATTAAATAGTTTTCTTAAGTTGTATGCAAAAACACTTTAAAGAACTCTTTTATAAAAACAAAAATGGAGTATTTATTGAATTTAGAATAACTAGCACGTTTGAATTTTAAATAGGCTATCATCCACTAAATATAATAGTAGTACCACAGTTGAATTTAGATAGTATGATATAACTTTTGTTTTGGGTGTTTTTATCGTCTTTGGAAATACTAAAAATAAATAAACGAAAGTCTTTTGAGGATAAAAAGCTAAAAATGTTTTTTTTTAGTGGAGAAAAGCAATTATGGTGTAGAATGGATGTCAGTTCAGGATTTAGTGGAGTCCTAGGAACATTGATTTAACTTAATCCACATATATATATATTATAAAAAAAATGTGAATTTATCACAAAGAAAAATATAAATAAAAATAAAAATTTTATACCTGTGAAAAAAATCAGGATAATAAAAAAACAAGAGAAAGAAAAAGATAACTCTTCTTATTATGAATGTATTGTGTTTGTAAGTTATTTGTTTTGAATGAACAAATTCTTTCGTTTATATAAACGTAAAAAATAAATTATTATGCGTGCATAGTGATGGTGGGTTCTACAAGAATTTATTCGAGTCGTAAACTGCATTCACATTTTCCATATTGTAGTGTGTTTTATTGACTTCATAACACTTCCCTTTAGAGACTAGTGTCACTATGTCTCTCGTGTAATATCTTCTGTTACCTCGTTAAATATTTTTTTAAGAAAATCAAGTGGAAAAAACCATAGTAAGGTAAAAGAGTACAACTGCGCAAGCTCCCCCTCGAATAATTATGTATCATCTTGTAAATCTCGTTGATGATGTATTCCAATATTATAGACATGTTTCTTGAACATTGTGGTAGGTAGTGACTTCGTAAAGAGGTCTGCGGCATTATCACATGATCGAATATACTTGACTTCAATGGCTTTAGCCTTCTCAAGTTCCTTAGTGTATGAAAAGAGCTTTGGAGGGATATGTTTGGTTCTATCACTTTTGATATATTATTCTTTTGTTTGAGCGACACATGCAGCATTGTCTTCGTATAAGATCGTTGGCTCTGTATTAATGTGGATTCCACTACTTGATCGGATGTGTTGGCTTATCGACCTTAACCATACACATTCTCTACTTGCTTCATGAAGCGCGATGAGTTCAGCATGATTTGAAGAAGTTGTCACAAGCGTCTATTTCTGAGAACGCCAAGATATAGCAGTGTCTCCGATCGTGAATACGTATCCTGTTTGTGATCGGGCCTTGTGTGGATCTGATAAATATCATTTGACCATTTGAATATTTAGAATAAAATAATCATAAATCAGTAGTTCTTTGAAGGTAGAGAGGAACTAAATCTGGCCAAAAGATTAACAAAAAATGAAATATCAAGTCGAGTGTAATTTGTAAGATACATAAGAGCCCCGGCTGCACTTAGATATGACACTTCAGGACAAAGTATCTCTTCATTCTCATCGCTATCCGAAAGGGATCATTTTTAACTTTAAGTGATCTAACGACCATTCGAGTACTGAGAGGAGTCGCTTTATCCATGTTAAAAAGTTTTAACAACCTTTTGGTATATTTGGATTGATGAACAAATATACCCTTTTGGGAATACTCAATTTGCAAACCAAGATAATATTTTGTCTGTCCAAGATCTTTCATTTCAAATTCTTTTTTCAAATATTCTGTGGTCTTTTGTATTTCCCCTTGAGATCCTATTATGTTTAGATCATCAACGTACACTGCGATAATCACAAATCCAGATGTTGTTTCCTTGATGAAAACACATGTGTATAGAGGATCATTTACATATCCTTCTTTTGTTAAATGTTCACTAAGACGATTGTACCACATACGCCCAGATTGCTTTAGCCCGTACAATGATCTCTGCAATTTAATTGCACATAAATCTTTGGGTTTAGATTTTTGGGTTTAGAGTTTAATGCTTCTGGCATCTTAAACCCATTGGGAATTCTGATATAGATATCAGTATCTAATGTTCCATATAAATATGATGTAACAACATCCATGAGACGCATCTCTAGATTTTCATTAGCCACTAAACTCATCAAGAATCTAAATGTAATAGCATCCATAACAGGAGAATATGTTTCCTCATAATCAATTCCTGGTCTTTGAGAAAATCTTTGAGCCACAAGGCGAGCTTTATATCTCATAATCTCGTTTGTCTCATTTCGTTTCCGAGCGAATACTCACTTGTACCCATCAGGTTTCACATCTTTGGGTGTGAGTGTAATATGACCAAATACATTTCATTTATTAAGTGAATCAAGTTCAACTTGTATTGTATCTTTCCATTTTATTCAGTCGTGTCTGTTTTGACATTCATATAAAGACTTTGGTTCTGGATCATCTTTTTCTTCATGTATCTCTTTTGATACAATATATGAAAAACATCATCTATTTCAATTCGTTTCCATATCTTTCATTTATGAATATAGTTGATGGAAATTTCATGATTCTCTTCAGATTGATGTTCTACATCATTATTGTTCTCTTGATTTGTTTTTTCCAAAATACTTTCTACTATGTCGGATGTATTATGCTTTTAAGCTTTCTTTTTCTTTCTAGAATTTTTATCCTTAGAATCAACGGGTCTACCATGCTTTAAGCGTGTTCTACACTAACATGTATCCTCTGCATCTCTAATTTCTTTGGGAATTTCAATTCGTGCAGGAGCATTTGCAGCTGCTATATGAGATTTAGTTACTGTCTTGGTATCTACAAACATATCAGGTAGTTGATTTGTTATACTCTGCAAATACATAATTCGTCAAACTTCTAATTCTGACTATTTTGTAGGAGGATCAAGATATAACATAGATGATACACATCATTTGATTTTCTTCTCTACTTGTTTATTTTCTCCCCCTAGAATCGAGAATACTTTCTCGTTAAAATGACAATCGGAAAAACGTGCCATAAAGATATCTCTAGTATATGGTTCTAGGTATCATATAATTGATGGAGAATTACAACCAATATATATTCTTAACCTTTTTTGTGGTCCCATCTTTGTACGTTGTAGTGGTGCTATAAGCACGTTCATGACACAACAAAAAATTCTTAGATGAGAAATATTTAGTTCTCGACCAAATGCCAATTGTAATGGAGAATACTTATGATATGCACTTGATCTTATTCGAATGAGTGCTCCTGCATGCAAAACAGCATGTCCCCATATAGAAGGTGGAAGGTTTGATCTCATGATCAATGGTCTTGCAATTAGTTGCAGATGTTTAATTAATGATTTAGCCAAACCATTTTGTGTATGGACATGGGCTATAGGATGTTCAACTTCAATTCTCGATACCATACAATAATCATTGAATATTTAGGATGTAAATTTATCAGCATTGTCTAATCTAACTCTCTTAATAAGATAATCAGAAAACTGAGCTTTTAGTTTAATTATCTGAGTTAGGAATCTCGCAAATATCACATTTCGAGATGATAATAGACATACATGTGACCATCTGCTAGATGCAACAATTAATACCATAAAATAGTAGAATGGTCCACATGATGGATGTATTGGTCCACAAATATCACCTTGAATTCTTTCAAAGAATTTTGGTGATTCTTTATCAATTTTGATTGGCGATGGTCTTATGATTAATTTTCCAAGAGAACAAGCAGCACATATCATTTTATTTCCATGATATATCTCATTGATTTTTAACGAATGACCATGTGCGTTCTCTATAATTTTTCGTATCATTGTAATGTCTGGATGACCAAGGCGATCATGCCATAATGTGAAATCTTCTGGATTTCTTTTGATCACAAGATATAATTCTATGGCATCTATAAAAGTATGATGCAAACCAAAAGGAAGTTCTGAGAATTTTTCTAGTATATGCCTTTCCCCAGATTTATCAGAAGCTATATATATATATATATATACTTCTTTCCATCCTCAGTTGCAGACTGAGTGTCATATCCTTAAAGATACATATTTTTGAAACTCAACAAATTTCTCTTAAAATTTGGAGAATATAAGGCATTATTTATGGAAAATTTTGTTCCATTAGGCAATATAAAGTTTGCCTTGCCACTTTCTTTGATTAAATCCTAGGACCTGATATTGTATTGATAATCATGTTTGTCGGTTTTAGATGAGAGAAGTATATATTGTTTCTCAGAATAGTGTGGGTTGTTCCACTATCTTGTATACAAATTTCTCTTGTATTTATCTTGGAGATTTTTTCGCTTGTATTTTTTTCCATTTCTGTAATGAACATAAATATTAGTAATAAGATTATAAATTTTATTCATAAATGGAAAATATGCAATAGTTTTACAATATCTTTTTTTGAAAAATAAAGTACTTGAAAATAATTGAAATTATTAATGGCATAACTGGAGATTTATTTAGTACTCTCACTACATGCATTTTACTTTTCAAGAAAAGCAGTCTCATCGAAATCATCTATAAAATCGGAAGCGTCGACGTGTGTCTTACCCTCAAAGTGTTCTGTGAGATTCTTTGTATAATTTACAAAGATGTTCAAGGATACGACAGACATGGTTCCAATGCCGTTTTGATCCATATCTATAACATATGTTCTTTCCCTTTCAGACCTGTTCAGGTCGAACCCAAGTATAAAGCCATCTGCCTTTTGGGTTATAGGGTTTACCACGTTCCCGATTAAATCGGTGACCACGACCACGACCTTTATAGATATTATTTCTTCGCTCTGAAAATTTCACATCTGATGCATCTGTTGCATTTACTTCTGGAAATGCCTTGGCTCCAGTTGGTCGAGCATTATGATTCTTAATGAGGAACTCATTATTTTTTTCTGCAAGCATGAGCGTCATAATTAGTTCGGAGAATCGTTATTTTTTTTTTATGTATTGTTTTTGCAACACATAATGGTTTTTGTGGAAAGTGAAGAAAGTTTTATTAAGCATTTCTGCTTCACTAACAGGCTTTCCACAATACTCCAATTGAGCCACTATTCTCAGCATTGCGGAATTGTAAAGCTCAGCCTTCTCAAAATCCTGGAATCTTAGATTATTCCACTAATCCATGGCATGTGGAAGCGTTATTGCCTTTTTTCTTTTATTGTTTCAGATATTTTTTCCATTTTCAGGTAAAGCTCCGCATTAATTGTCCATGTGATATAATTTGCTCCAGTTATTTATAAAGCCGGAAACTTGAGTTTCTCTAAGTTTGCCATATGATTTTTCTTAAAAAAAAGTGAAACAAATATTTTATTAATAAAATGATATTACATATTTAAAATAAACTGTTAATATTAATAATGCAAGCGATTACAAAAAACATGATTGCGTAAAACAGTAAACTGATGCTTATGGTGAACTCTGCGTGGGTAAATTTCCCAACAAAGAGACAATATATACAAGCAAGAATTATAAATAATCAAAGAACTAAAAGCAAGCGAAACATTCTTCAAGATGAAAACTAAATCGATTTTTTTTGTTTGGAGAGAGATTTGAAGGGAGATGAAATATTTGGATGAAATGAATGAGTGAAAATAAGTGTATTTATAGATTGAAATTACTGTTCATAGCCGTTTAAAAAGTAGATAAATTTTGAATTTTTTTCTTTGTGACTGTTGGTGATAAAGATTAAAACACAAATAAATCTAAGAAACTTTTATATACTGGTGGCTGAGCCTCCATTATATAATAACATAAAAAATTTAAGAGTGATAATATATGGTGACAGAGTCAGCCACGTCAGAACAATAAATAAAATATTTGGCGGCTCAGCCGTCCAATGAATATATAGTTATGGTGCATTAAGCAACTATGACTTAAGAACATTAAATTAATACTGAGGCGAAAACTGCCTACAGTAAAAGTAAATGAATAGTGGTGCATTAAACAATCACTGATAAATAATATATTTTTATGGAGGCGATATACCGCCCACCGTAAAAAATTATAAGATATAATTTATGTTAAAAATATTTAGCATAATCATAGAGTGATCGTGCTGATAATGTGTTATAAAAAGAATGTGAATTTATCATAAAAATAAATATAAATAAAGACCAAAATTTGTACCCGTGAAAAGAGATCATGATAATAAGGGAACGAGAGAAAGAGAAAGATAACTCTTCTTATTATGAAAGTATTGTGTTTGTAAGTTGTGTGTTTTGAATGAACGAATTCGTTTATTTATATAGACGTAAAAAGTAAATTACTATGTGTGTATAGTGACGGTGGACTTCACAAAAATTTATTCGAACCGTAAATTGCATTCACATTTTCCATATTGTTGTATTTTATTGATTTTCATAACAATATACATATATTTATTTAATTAAATATGAATAGTGATTATTGTTGTTGGTATTTTAATCGCAGAAACAGATATAGAAATTACAAACCACTCAATTGAGTTCTAAACCATGGTTAAGACAAGAAAAAATGATTTCAATTATAACAGATTGGTAACCAAGTGGTGGTATCCCAATGGTTTGAGATTAGGTGTGTGCCTGCCTTGAGATATGGGTTCGATTCCACTTGGCCATCCAATCCACAGAAAAGATATGAGAAAAGAAAGCTGGGTCTAAAGAGGATTAGTCTGGGCCAAAAAACCGGAGGAACCTCCAGATTGAAAAAAAAAATGTTTTATAACAGGTTAGTTACAGTATGTCTTTAAACGTTTTAAAAGAAAATATCCAATTTACAGTATGTCTTTATTTTTTATTAATAAAAAGCTATATAATCCCAAACCTATGCCAAATCAATTATGTTATTTATTCTCATTGAAATAATTTAGAGCAAATCCTACCGGATTAGATAATTAATTAATCTAAATAAGAAATTCTTAATTAAATAAAAACAAAAATATGTATCGACATCATTTATCAATAAAAAAAAATATATACGGAGATTAATCATTTTTGGCAGTCTCTTATAACTCATGATGGCATACAATTATATCGTTTTTTTATCATATCAGATTACTAATTAAAAAAAAAAAATTCATTATATTGATATATGTTATTTTTAGTATATATTATATGATTAGTTATCCAATATTTATCTTAAATCTGTCTATTTTGGGACGGAAACCTGTCATGTCCAATACTCGTAGGAAACTTCTCATCCTATAACCAATCCCTGTTATATAATTATCCATTTGGGATTAAAATTTTTAATCTATCTGTATTAAAACATAATTATTATAAATATGTAGTTATAGTATTAAATATATATATATATATATATAGATATTAGTCAATATTATAAAATTAGTTATCTGTATATTTTGGGACAAAAACCCATCATATCCCGTATCAGTCGGAAGCTTTACATCCTGTAATCGATTTATGTAATATAATTACATATTTTGGATTTGATTATTTTAGTCTAACAGGTAAGCAATCGAGTAAGAGGTTACAACAACATATCCATAGAGTATTTTACAAACCGGTTGATCACTATGATGTTTTAGATTATTTTTAATTTTATTAATATATCCTTTGTAAAAAAATAAAAAAATTAGAATATCATTAGTTGCATTTCATAATTACTAACACATATAATTATCTTTTAAAATGTACTTCTCAAATAATAATATAGAGATTTTATGTTTTTTAAATCTATGTTGAATTGTTAACTTTTCTATATTTTTAATATATAAAACAAATTTCAAATTTTAATTTTTATATAAACAAACATATTAATATATATTTAATATATTAATTATTTAAATTGAAGATTTTGATGACTTAATATTTAAACAAATATATGTCTATGTAAATCAAATATTTAAGAGATTTAATTGCATTGAAAAGAAATAATTACTGTTAATGTAATGATTATAAGAAATAGAAAAGGAAGTACAAAATATTTTTGGTTCCTTAAACATCGTTGTACTATTTTTAACAAACCTTTAATTTAAATACATACTAGATTCGAATCTACGGTACACCGCGGGTCAATTATTTTAATATAAATATTGTTTTTTTTGTTTCTTTAATGTTTGTAAATGTTTTTATTTTGTTCGTATAATTTTATTTTATTTTTTATAATGTTTATGAATATATTTTTCCATTTAATATATTTTTTGTAGTTTTGTTTATTTATTTATTGCTTATAATATATTTAACATGCTTTAAACATGAATTTTTTTTATTTCTATGCAGAAATATCAAATTTTTGTTATTTGAATCAAACTTACGTCAAATGAATGGTGTTGTTTACTCTCATTGAAACAATTAGAAACAAATCTTACCCAATTAAATATTAAGTTAATCGAAATTAAAAATAATTCCTAACTAAATGAAAACCAATACAATTGTCAATCTTATGTATAATTAATTTTCTCACCAAAATTGATCCGGTTCTTGCCAAAAAAACTCGACTCTGTAGTTTTCTTAATAAACTTCAAATCCGTAATTTTCCTTCAAAATAAATAATTTTAAATTTTCCCGCAAAAAGACACTGATATATTTTTAACAAACCGCAAATCCATTTTGCAAATATAAAAATTTACAATTTTTCCCGCCAAAAAATTGATCCGTTTTCTGGAAAAAAAAAACACTCGACTCTATAATTTTTTTAATGAACTGCATATCCATAATTTTTTACCAAAATGAACAATTTGCAAATTTCCAGCCAAAAATGGATCTGTAATTTTCCCACAAAAAATGTATTTGAATTACAACAGATGTAGAAAATATTAATTGTTTATTAGTTATATGCGTTATATTATATAATAATTCAAAATAACTTAAAAATAAGATCAAACAAACGTGAAATGAGAATCAAATTTATTTTCTCAATATATTGCAAATATATTGCATAAAAAAACTTGATCTCGTATTTTTCCTAATATATTGCAAATCCATTCTGTCAAACTAAAAATTTTATATTTTTTCTGCCAAAAACTGATCCATTTTTTATATAAATGTAAAAAGACAATCATAATTATTTTTCCAATACATTATTTTAAATTAGGTAGATAGATTTTAGGCAAATTAAAATCAATGTTAGTTTCATTTGCTGTTTTAATCTGTTTGGTTACACTTATAACATTAATCCTAGTTTATTTGTTTTAATATGAGTGTTTGAAAACACCCCCTTAAAGTGACTCTTTTTTAATAGTGTATCAATGTTAGTTTCCATTGCTGTTTTAATTTGTTTGGATACACTTATAACATTTATTCTGGTTTATTTGTTTTAATATGGATGTTTGGAAATACCTCTTTAAAGTGACTCTTTTTTTATAGTGTATCAATTCCCGGAGAAAAATACTCGACTCTATAATTTTTTTAATGAACTGCATATCCATAATTTTTCACCAAAATGAATAATTTGCAAATTTTCTGCCAAAAATACATCAGTAATGTTCCCACCAAAAAATGTAATTGAATCACAACAGATGTAGAAAATATTAATTGTTTATTAGTTATATACGTTATATTATATAATAATTCAAAATAACTTAAAAATAAGATCAAACAAAGGTGAAATGAGAATCAAATTTATTTTCCCAATCCGTTCCCACAAAAAAACTCGATCTCATATTTTTCCTAATATATTGCGAATCCATTCTGTCAAACTAAAATTTTTACAATTTTCCTGCCAAAAACTGATCTATTTTTGATATAAATGTGAAATGAGAATCATAATTATTTTTCCAATACATTGTTTTAAATTAGGTAGATAGAGTTTAGGTAAATTAAAATCAATGTTAGTTTCTATTGCTATTTTAATCTATTTGGATACACTTATAATATTAATCCTTGTTTATTTGTTTTAATATGGGTGTTTTCCTCTTAAAGTGACTCCTTTTTTATAGTGTATCAATGTTAGTTTCCATTGCTGTTTTAATCTGTTTGAATACACTTATAATATTAATTCTGGTTTATCTGTTTTAATATCGGTGCTTGGAAATACCTTTTTAAAGTGACTTTTTTTTAATAGTGTATCAATTCCCGGAAAAAAAAACACTCGACTCTATAACTTTTTAATGAACTACATATCCATAATATTTCACCAAAATGATTAATTTGCAAATTTTCCCCCAAAAATACATCTGTATTTTTCCCACCAAAACATGTATTTGAATCACAACATATGTAGAAAATATTAATTGTTTATTAATTATATGTGTTATATTATATAATAATTCAAAATAACTTGAAAATAAGATCAAGCAAAGGTGAAATGAGAATCAAATTTATTTTCCCGATCTGTTTCCACCAAAAAAACTCGATCTCGTATTTTTCCTAGTATATTGGAAATCCATTCTGTCAAACTAAAAATTTTACAATTTTTCTGCCAAAAACTGATATATTTTTGATATAAATGTGAAATAAGAATCATAATTATTTTTCCAATAAATTGTTTTAAATTAGGTAGATAGATTTTAGGCAAATTAAAATCAATGTTAGTTTCCGTTGCTGTTTTAATCTGTTTGGATACACTTATAACATTACTCCTGATTTATTTGTTTTTATATGAGTGTTTAAAAACACCCTCTTAAAGTGACTCTTTTTAATAGTGTATCAATGTTAGTTTCCATTGCTGTTTTAATCTGTTTGGATACACTTATAGCATTAATTCTGATTTATTTATTTTAATATGGGTGTTTAGAAACACCCCTTAAAGTGACTTTTTTAATATTTATTTTTAATAGTGTAGTAGATAGGTAATTTAGGTCAATTTCAAAGCTTTCTTTTAAATGGTTCTATTTTCTATTTTTTAAAATTTTTATAGAGTTTAAATAAATTATTAATTTTTAAAAACTTTCATAGAGTTTAAATATTATTAATATTTAAAGTTTTATAGAATTAAATATTATTAATATTTTAAAACTTTTACAGAGTTTAAATATTTATATATTTTTAAGTTTCAATTGGTTCAACTAAAACTGAATTAAACCAAATAAAACTTTTAAATTTGAACGCATGATAAATAAAGTTTATTGTTTATTCGTATTTGGAATCATTTTGATCTTCCTAATAATATTTTTTTGAATCATTGCCTAAATGTTTTAGCCTATGTGGAACATAGACACATATTTTTCTTCATCGATTGTGTAATATATGTCTGTTTTTAAAATTTTTAATCACAATATATGCAGAAAAAAATCTAAACTTTTTATTAACTATATGTATTATATAATCATACAAAATAATTTGAAAATAAGATCAAACAAAGGTGATAGAAGAATCATAATTCATACTATTAAATTGCAATATTAGATAAGGAAATAATTATGTTTGGTTGTAAGGATTTGTAAGATATAAAGAAATAAATAGTATTTGGATGGAGAGTTGAAAATATTTCATTTAAGTAATCTTGAAAATCTGTTTGGAAAATGCATATTTTGATATTATAAACTTTCCAAACCATCCACATTTGATCTCCATTTCTTATATAAATTGACATCAATTTTGACAAATGAGTACAGTAATTTATAATGTTTATTATAAGGAATCCAACATATATTTATATATTCCAATTAATTCAGCGAACTATGTCTCGGAAAAGTCACCATTAAGTTCGCCGAATTCATTAGTCTAAAATTGGGTTCAAACAGATTAAAAAATAATAATCATAATCTTAGCTTGCAAAGACCAAAGAAATTTAGGACTTAACTTAAAGATAAGAAAAAGTGTTAAATGGTCGGCTATGTTAAGCTAATATAAATTAATACTAAATTCGTTTATGGAAATAATTTTTAAATATAGTTAATGTACTTGAGAACGTTAATAGAAAGTAGAAACTACATACCAATAATAGTGATTTCCATCTAACTAAAGATTCAATTTGTGCAAATACGTTTTTAACATTCTGGTTATTTTGCATAATATATATTTTTAATTATTCTGCGTTTGGACTTTGGACCGTCTATTGATGGCTCTTTCTTAATATTGGGAGACCCTATTAAAGATAACATAAACATTTTTAGTAAAATATCAAATGGTAAATTAATGGACCCATTTAATTAAGAAGATGTGGTCTCAGGTATCTCGTTTGGTTGTGTATTGGAAGCAGTTGAAATTTGATCTGGGGTTTGAGTTTTAGCTGGAGAAGAAATTTATTGTGAGAAATTAAAATTTTTAAAACTATATATATAATCTATTCTTTCTTTTAGAGAAATGTTGATACCGCAACATGGATACCACAATCCATTAAATATAAGTTGACAAAATAAATTGCCGCCTGCATAGAAACTTATTTTGTTATAAAAATCACATAAACACATCCATTTTATATAGGTCACATACACATATATTCGAGTTTTCTCCATCAAATGTAGGTCACATATATATTGGTCAATTCACTTGCATAACTACAAAAATATGTTGTTCAAATATGCCACAAGTTACAATTCTTGGGGAGATATATATGAAAGTGAGATGGCGGAAGAGTTGTTGTTTCATGCAATATATCGAATGAATTAGTAAAAATACATACTATTGTAAACATATTGTGGTAATTATCATATATATATATATATATATTGATAATGATAGGAGAAGGGACGATCTGATACGTTGTGACGGTTTATGGTTGAAAATTGTGGTGTAAGAACACAAAGGGATTGATGTTGATTGATGAACAAGAGGCACAGGTAACGATAATAAATAAAAAATTTTTAACATGCTTTTTATTTTACCAAAACAAAAAGAGAAAATTATATTATAGATTTACAATTTTTTCGTATGAGACCTAAAGGTTTGTATTACAAAAAACAAAATTACATACTAATTAGAATATGGAATGAAAACATATTAGAAATTATAAATCTGTTACTAATATTGGTAAAATATTATCTGTGACTACACATTTTATTTTTTTGGAAGTGAGTTGCTGAAAACAGATTAGTACACGACATGAAAATATTTTTGCACGTTTCACCATAATGTGACGGAAGTCTTAATCCATACTCAATTTTGGTAAAACACTAGTACCCATTCTCACATGCATGGCTCTTTAACATGGTGGTTCAAATATATTGATTAATTATGTCGGTGATAAACAAAAATTGTTCAATTTAGTACATAACTAACTTATTTCAACTTCCGAGAAAATATATCTACATATTATTAACAGAGATTAATATATTCTACATATTAAAAAGAAATATTAGTGTTGAGGTGTCAACCTATATTTTTAATTTAATTAAATCTGATTTTTTACTATAGTTATTCCATTTGTCAAATATTCATATTTGAATTACTTTCCTTATTCGGTTAGTCCTATTCTATTGACCAAACATCTATACTATTAAAAGAGAAACACAATTTGAAAATAAAATTTAAATGCTAACAATTTTAAATGTAATGCCATTGAAATAAAGAACAAAAAAAACTCTCATTAATGACAAAAATGTTTTTGTATCTTAATATAATATATGTTTCTAAACATATTAATAAATAAATAAGAATAAAGGGTTTTTAAGATTAATAAATAAATAAAACATTTTGTAGAATCTTACAAAATATTTTATAACAAGATTTATGTATAAATAAAATATTGTGTTGACATATATTTAAATAAATTGAAATATGTTTTTAAATATTTAATATTAAAATGTTTATTCAAAAATATTATATATAATAAAATACTGATAATAATAATAAAAATTTCATATGAAAAATATACTTAAAGTTAATAGTTATTATTTTTAATTTTATATTACAAATATTATTTAATAATTAAAATATAAGAAATTTTTATGTTTCAAATAAAAATTGTTTTTAAGTGAAATGAAAAAACCAATTTTTGTTTGATATTAATTTAGATTAGTTGAATTTAAAATTTGATAGCATCTATTAATTTCAATTTTAAATTTTGATTTCACCTATTAAGTTTGATACTTAAGACTAAAATTTTATTTCCGATATTATATAAATTTAAATTTAAATTTAAGAAATTATCTTTAAAAGAATATTTCATATATTTGTTTTGCCAGATTTGATGACATAAAATTAAAATTAACTATTCATAAATTATTTATATATTTATAAATATTACAAAATAAAATATTATTTTTGAAGAACTTGCAAAGATTTGTTTTCCAAAAATATGGAGAAATATTATTAAATAAATTTTAATTAATGGGCATTAATTAATTTTCCAAAATTAATATTAACTAATTTTTTTGAAAAAGCTAATCTATCAAAATGTGAAAATCTTGATTCACACGAATATGTTAAACATTTATTTTTAACTGAAATATTTTATATTTTGGAAACAAACATTATTATTATTTTGACATTTGGAAACAAACATTAATTAGTTTACAAAACCTCAATAATTTTATACTATTTCAAATATAATGCCAAGAATGTTAATATATTTTCTAAATCTAATCTTAATTATATATTCTTATCCAAAGAAAAGTAGTAAACTAAATATTTTACATTTTAATTAGAATTGAATAATATAAGGTTTTAGAACATCTTTTAATCATACCATAATTTTAAGAGAATGAAACGAGAGTAAGAATTAGTAATGGACCGAATTACGGGACGGAAACAGGATGGATGGAACTTGGATATGAGAACATAGATTTCTAATAATAAAAAGTCTTAGAACATGTTACAATTAATATAAATTAACACTTGCAATCATATATGTAACATGTTTTTTCAATTTATCTAGCATAATGTTTTTTTTTTTAAAAAGACATCAAAGTATGTTCCATAGTAGTTAAAATTTTAAGAAAAAAGAAACGTAATCCAATATAGATGAACTAAATATAAAATAATAAGAATAAAGAATTTAATAAATTTTGTAATATTTTTATAGATATACTATGAATTATATTTGTATTTGTCCCAAATGAGACTTCATAAATTTATGTTTCCATCCTGTCCTGTTTCTAATCGGGAATACACAAGTTTTCTCAAATCGGGAAAACATTTCTTTATACAACGAGAATTTAAGAACGAGTGTAGGACATGACGGGACATGACGAAATGGAATGAAAATTATGCCCATCCATAAATATTTGTATTTGCTCAAACGGATAATAGTTTTTAATAGTTTTATATCGAGTTTGATAGTTCATAAGTTTAATAGAAATCTAACCGATTATTAACCCGGTTCAGTTTGATCTTGGTCTTATCGCTGGGTTGTTTCAAATTTCAAAATACTGGTGAAACCATTATTATTTCAAATATTCGAATATTAATAAACTATATTGAGATCAAATTAGAAATCAAACTAAATTTCCAACTAGTATGAGTTCCAGAAATTTATTATGTTTAAAAAGCTCATCAAATAAATTTGTTTACAAACATAACCCCACACGTACATGCGAGTCCGAATCTAGTATCAATGTTATTAATAAGTCACTAGATTTGAACCCGCGGATCAATCATTTTCATATAAATTTGTAGTTTTTGTTTGTTTTAGTGTTTATAAATATTTTATTTTAAAATTATTATTTTATTTTTCTATGTGTATTTTTAACTTGCTATGTTTTTACTGTATATAAATAATTTTATTTTGTTCGTTTAATATATATTTGTAGTTTTTTATAATATAAATATATTTATAATATATTTATTGTGGGTTCGTCATTGAATTGTAGTGTTTTCATATAGTAATAGAAAATTTATGTTGTTTGATTAAAACATACGCCAAAACAATCATGTTCTTTATTATTATTGTTCAAACACTCAATGGTGCACCAGAATTCCATAACCGAACTGACGAGCTTCATCCTCGCATTTTACCGAGGATAACTAATATAGTTTTCCTTTAAGAATAGTAAGGGTCTGATCAACCTATTCTCTTGAAAACAACTCTATCGAGAGTTAAGAAGAACAAAGTCAGACTTTGCAAACCTGACATAAATTTGTTCGGAGAAGACAATTAACTTCTAAAGTAAACGTGTCTTAAAAATAAAGCCCCCATGGGCAAGACGAAACCAAAACACAAGTCAAAGTTTCATAAGCCATTTCTAGCAATACAGAGGGACAAACCCCTAAAAACGTGGACACAGCCACGATCAGTTCATATCCTCAATAGGATCTCTCATCATTGAATTATAGAATGGAACATCCCCGGAAACAGCCGGAGGATCAGCAGTCTGAGTCACCTGTGCTATGTTAGCTTCTTCACCCTAAAAATTACAAAAGATCAAATTTTTAATATGCAAATGATTATACAAAATATCATAAGCATCAACAGTTACCTTAGCTATATGCGAAGCCTCGAACGCCTCGGTTGTTTGAGCAACTTCACTATCCCCGGGTAAGACATAGTCAATATCTGGAGGAGGGGGAGAGTCCACAAAAGCTGACGCTAGCTGTTTAAGGTCAAGAGAAGTATTTGGGTAAGCTTCTAGTTCTACCTTAGCTTGAGCAAGAGAAGATATCACGCTAGCCATCTCGTCCTCGAGAGTTGCAGTACCTTTTATAAGTTGCTTGAGGATAGTTTGGTTGCTCATTAGTTCGTTAACGTCCGACTGAAGCCCTGCTCTCCTCTTCAAAACATTAACATATTCATCCACTTGATCAAAGAGGGATTTGCCCTGCCTTTTCATATCTTTCCTTGCTGAGCTAGCTTTTTCACTTAAGGCATGATTCTGAGAACGGATAAGGACATCGTAGTTCAACGAAAGCTCATCATGCTTATTCTTAGCTGAGTCAAACTCATGCCTCAGAGATGATATGGTAGCCGCTGAAGCAGATTGCTCGAAGGTAAACCGTTCAATCTCAGCTTCATAATCCTTAACCAGCTTCTTTGCATCCTCACAATCTTTTTCGATCAAAGCTGCCTGCTCCATTTTTCTGGAAAATTCCTCGAAGGTTTTCTTCAGGTCAGAGTTCTCCAGCTCAAGAGCGGCAGCCTTTTTCTCAGCCGTAACCTATGCAATAAAAATTATGAGGATAATTGACTAAAAAGAGTTTGAAAGATACAAACAAAATATAAAAAGAACCTGAGACAGATGATTGGAATGCTTCACAAACTGATCCAGAACAAAGGAGCTAAACTGGTTAAATGGAAGAAGCTGTTTATCAGATCGAGTGCCAAAGCGCCTATATAGGTCAGCGACTTTCTCCTTTCCTGGAAACTCCCAAAGAAAAGTCAGTCAATCTATATGAAGATTTTTGAATCATTAAATACATCTTGAGGAAACATAAATCATTATACCGGCGTTAATATCGAAGCAAGAGTCTCTTACTCATCAATGGCTCCAGTATCCTTGGGAGTAGAGGAGTGAGCCAAGCAAGAACCTCTCCCAGAACTGGGTCAGGCCTTGGAAGGTGCAGCGAGAGGATCAACGATCAAGCTAACCCTTCCAGGGGCACTGTCAGCCAAGGCAGAAGCAAATTTCTCTTTGTGGATCTTTCCGACAGCATTAAGCTGCCACTTGATTATATTCTCTGGCCTTGGGAGCATTTTTTTCTTCCTTCCACTCATGGAAGCTGAGATAAGGTGTGACTTGAAAAACTGGAGGACCTTCTCACTTAAGGTATATCGATCCCACATGAAGAGAGGTTGTATTGCAAGTAAAGAGGAACAAGTAAAGCTAGAACTCAATAAGAAAAGGGGGTTTTGTTTGTTGTGTCACGCAACAGTTTGAAAGCAATAAAATGAATGTAAATAATAATAGAAAGATGTTGGGCGTTCAAGGGATCTCTAGAGTTCAGTAATCAATCAGTTCAAGATAAATTTACATAAATGCATGTCTACTCCTAAGTCTCAGATTATGAAACACGAAAGTTCGATTAACCTATTACCATAGAGAAAACCGGTTGAAATCAATATGTCCTGGTACTCAACTTACGCAGGCAACAACACATATATCAAAGCATTAATATCAAGTTCAATTATAGTCCATAAAACTCCATAACTAAGTGGTGTGTGCTTGTTATGACACGATACTCATCCAACCTAGGATCAAACAAACTAAGCAAGCGGATAGCATAACATAGATGCCTAAGATCAATAGCTAGTTCATGACGCTAACTATATGCATTAAGAAAGAGATCAGACCAAAAGAACAGTACAGATGATGATGCAAAGACAATAAACTCGCCACTCAAACAATATAGATCACATCCCCCTTCGATTAACCCTTTAAACCCAACGAGCAAATTACTTAAGTATGCTTAAAAGAATCATCAAAACAAGGTTAAAGTAATTCATAGATTTCATAAAATAAAGATAAAGGTTTAAGAGATTACAAAGTACTAAGAGATTGAAGAGAAAAGAGATGGTGGAACTTCAAAGGCTTGGTGCGGCTCCTCTGGTCGTCTCTAGGGTTTCTGGAGGTAGTCTTCAGTCGCAGTCATTATTGAAGGTGCACTTCAAGGCACATAAAACCCTAATGATAAGATTGAGTATATATAGGCCTTGAGGTCCAAGAAGTAGGTTTTAGGGCTTTTAGTGTGAAACTCGTTGTTTTGGGCAAGTAGATGGATGGCATTATTCAAGGTTTATACGTCTTCACTCTTTGAGTTGTATCTTCCAAACGCTGAATGGATTGTTTTGATTCTTATCCGAGGTGAATCTTGACTCTTTCAGATTTCCATATACATAAAGAACTCTGGATTTGGTGCATGGGAAGGTCTTTAAATATCGTCAAAATTCTGATGCTCTGAAACTGCCCCTAAACAGGTTTTGCTCCTCTTTTAGTCTGTTTTCCCTTAAAACCTGTAAAACCTATTTAACACTTGAAATATTCGATAATAGCCCATTTAACCATGAAATCATAGCGTACTCTTCATAAAACCATATGAAAATGAGTAAAAATACGATTTTATCAACTCCCAAGACTTAGACTTTGCTTGTCCTCAAGCGAACAAGAAAGTAAAGTGTGGAAAAGAGGTTTTGAAAATCACGGAAACTCACTTGGCATTGGGGATATCTTCTTCTCACTCTTCCTCGCTTAGGCTCTAGAACTTACTTTAGTACTTGCCCATAGGAAGCATCAATAATCCTTATTCCACGATCCAAAGGATTTTTGGCATCCCCATTGTCATCTCTTTACATTGATTAATTGAAAATAAAAAGTACGGTGGCCTTACCAAGGGAATGTCGATCCAAGGATGTCGACTCTCTTCTCACCAAGACTTTCTTCATATACTTCATTTTCTCTCCCTTTTCACACTTTCAAGGAATCGATTTTTCCCTACTTTTCTAGGGTATCATTTTTTTATCGATCCCTTGCTCTTTTCATTTGGACAGACTTCCATGAAAATCCGAAAGATGCACGGGTCTACGCACAAAATCCCTCATCTCACTTCTTTTTTATCTATATGCGTATTTTCTGTTTTTTTTTCTTTGGACAAGTATCCGCGAGGCACCGAAAGATACACGGGTTTACGCACAAAATCCCTTGGTCACATCAACTGTATCCGTTTCTTTCTTTATTTATTTTTTTGAGTTTCGAAGGAAAGAGAGAGGGGAAGAATACTTGTGAAGAAGTGCAGTGTCTTGTGAGGCTCGAAGAGGTCTCGTCTAATGAATACCAAAACCATGGGAGAGAAATTAAAAGTCAGGTTAGGTTTCAATAAGATTTAGAGACAACGTTGGTTTAACCTATTTTTCGATATCATGGGATTTTCGGGAATGTTGAGACAACCCATAGCCTTTCTTGATGAGATCATGACCAGCAACATATTTGAAGAAGCTAAGGAGATGGAGGAGCAGCTTGAACCAGAGCTTAAGGAAGCTAAAGAGGGAGCTACAGAGCAACATGAACCCGAGGAAGCAAATGACAAAGACCTACATGTGCCCCTTGGCCCGATGACTCGATCCAAGCAAGCAAGATTCCATCAAGCATTCCACACTCTCTTACACCATATTCAGGGCCGACTTGAGTGTACTAATCCAGCCACCTTGGTTGTGATTCAAGCCACTTGAGCATTCATCAAGAGAGGTGTGTGGACTTGTACTCTTTTTCCCTCCTCTTGGTTTTGTCCCAATGGGTTTTCCAAGAGAGGTTTTTAATGAGGCCAGCCCACACACTCTTCACCATTAGCCTTTTGATGAAATCAAAGCCCACCCCAATCTCTCAAGAATCTCGCCAATATGAAGTTGAAGAGTCTACTTGTCTTAGTCTTTGTACACTTAATGGTCAAGCTTTGACTCATTAAGTATTATCTATTTTCTACGCTTTCTAGTTCTAAGTATCCTAAACTCTATAAGTACTTGTATTTTTCGTTCCTTTCAATCTATCAAACCTTTTCTTATTCTCAATCACTTTTGAAAACTGTTTGATCAAAGCTCGATTAATGTACTCGGAAAATCTCCTTGCATTATGAGTAACCTTGATAGTCTAAGAGTGATTCCGCACCTCTTAGAAGTTTCAATCAATCCATTTTTTTTGTGACTTATTCATTCATCGATCTATCCAACTCCTCACTCGCCGATCATCTACCAAACCGGTGCATCCGTGGATTCATCGCTTCAAGGACTTCACATAGTATTTGGAGAGCATTCAGGGACATGATTCTCCTCTAGGATCATGTCATTTCTGAACTTCAGCTATGTGGCCAAGCTTTGAGTCATAAGAGTGTTAACCAATTCAGATAATCCAATAGAACAAGATCATAATCCCCTAACAATTTTGAATCAATAAATAAAAAAATTAACTCGATAAAAATAGCGTAAAATCAGCAAAATTATCGATGTAAAAAGTGGTAAAAGGTTTCAATTTAACAAAATAGAAAGTAGCATCAATAAAGGATGGAATATCCTTCCCCCCCTCCAGACTTAAATCACACCGTCCTCGGTGGAAAAATAAAAAAGAGACGAGAATGAAAAATCATAAAGAAAGAGTTTGAGTTTAAGAACAATGTCACCTCAAATTGGATTGTTGGTGACTAACCGGTATTTTTTTTCTTTTTGTTGCTTGACATCGAATGAACTCGGTTTAGTTCATTGAATTCTTGTTGATAAATCTCTAATTGCATCCTTCATGAGACAAAAACCTAAAAACTATCAATAAGTTTGATAAATAAAGAAAAATAAAAACAAACCGTAAAAGATAGGATGGTGGTGGTGCTCGATGGTGAGATGGTGGTGGTGATGTCTCGTTGGTGTCATATCGGCCATGGTTGAGATCTTTTCCATGGTGACAAATGGTGAAGAACAGATTGACAAAACTTGGGGACGCGGCATTGAAACGGTCGGATGGTGGCAGATGGTGGCACTGGTCACATGCCCTCGTGACTGTGGTTACAGTGGTTGGTCCTTTGTCACGGTTTTAGTATCATCTTTGGTCCTTTTGATCAAGAAAAATGTTGTTGTAGTTCTCCTTGACAATGATGCCTGGATTAGGCATTTCCTTAGTGACTTTTTAATCCCGAAAAAATCCATAAAGTTCTTGACATCTTGGCTTGGTCGGTGTGGCCGCGGTTTCTTGGGGAACTTCTTCGTGAATCTTCAAATCTAATCCAAAAATGGTTGTATTCCTCTCGATGATTGTCTCCAAAATAGGCATATTACTTTTGAATATGAAGCACTAAATCACTTATGCAGAGTTAGACTTCCATGATGTGGTGGTTTGCGTTCTATGCCTTGATGTTGATAGCTCTCAAACTACTCCATAAATTGACTTGATTTCTCCAAGCATTATCTTCAGAATATTGACATTACCGGTGAATATTGAATTTTGGATGATTCTGAAGACATTGACTTTTGTCGGATGATACGGTCCATGTGGTGTAGGTTGTGTGTTACGCGAAACCAATCTTCGGTTAGCAAATCCATCTCGAGTATTACTCTTGAAATATTCAAGTATTCGGTGAATATTCAATCCTAGATCATTTTCTTGTGTCGAATAGCTTATGGAACACGGATATGAAATCGCAGGTCAGGTCGGTCGCAGAACAGTGCAATCTTCAAAGCTGACAAGAAAACCAAACTTCCTTTTCGAAAGTTCCTTTGATCATTACTCCCAAACTATCTGAATTATCATCAAATCTTTGATCATTTATCATTTGATTGGGCCAATTTGAATTGTGGCAAGTCTTCATAGATTTCGTAGTCCCGGAACGGTTTTGGCTGCGGTCATGAAGTTGAAAGTTGACAATCTTCGAATCTGAGCTTCCTTTTCCAAAATTTCTTCGAGCAAAACCTTCAAAATATCAAACTTCCTGGTGAATATAAGATTATTTCCCTTTTGCTCGAGGATATTTGATTTTGCACAGCCTTTTATGAATTCCATAGTTGTGGATCGGTCGCGATGCTCAAAAGCTGAAAATCTTCCAATCTAGATCTTGTTTTTCAAAATCTCTTCGACCATTACTCCTGAAATACTTCATATAGCACTGAGTATTCAATCATTGATCATTTGCTCGAGTGGATTCGAAAATGCTCAAACAAACTTGCTTCAAACAATCGCGGCTTGGCGTAGTCGGTCGTGTTTGTTCTTCTTGGTTATGGATATGGTTGATGATGTTGGGGAAGTGTGAACGGCACTTGGAATGTGTGTAGATGACTCAGGAATGCTCCATAAGATTAAAGATTGCTCAAAAATCTCGGTCACAGCCCTCATGACCGAGCTTGGCTCTCTTGGTGACCTTGGTCAAGGGCTCTGTGACGGGGGTTGGCCATTGTGGTGGCCTTGGTCACGTTCCTCATGACCTTGGTCATTTTCTACTCGAATTCATCTCTTTTTCTTCTTTTATGTTTTCTTCTTTTCTATTTTTTTTCTATTTTTTAAAAAAAACCTGAAATAAAACATGCAAAAACTAAAAGCAAAAGGAAATTAAAACTAAAAGGAAAAAAAACTTACGAGTGGGTTGCCTCCCACTAAGCGCGCTTGTTTAATGTCATTGGCTCGACCTTTGAGTCACCTATTATGCGAAGTGAGAAGAGTCCTCTGTCCTCTAATGCAAGAGCAAGCCAGGCGTATGACATAGCTTCCAGGATACCCATCTCACGAGTAATCTGGCAAATTTGTGCTTCTTTTTCTCTCGCTTCCGCTTGAAGAATCTCCCTTTCATCTTCAATCCACGCGAGCCTCGCCACAAGCTAGGAAGAACTTAATATTTTGCAGCGACAGTTTCTTAATCAAACAACAAGGAATTATCACCAGGGTAACCAGATCGAATGTTGATAAGCCTGAGTACTGCCCTATGTTAAGAGATCGAAGGGGGTTTTGGTGAGGGCAAATTGCCATATTTGCTGATGAGTTCGCCGAAAGTTTTCCATTTTGCTGAGGAATTATTGCCATTATAGAATAAGTGTAGCGATACTTTGTTTGTTTGCTCTATAAAATGGTGAGAAACAACTATTTAAAGAGAAAGAAACTCAACAGCTGGAATTGAATTAAAGATCGATTTATGATCTTAATTGATTTTCTCAAATTCTAAGATTGGTTCAAGTTTCCAACAATACCCTTGTATTTAAAGCGAAACAATAAAATTATATTTCCAAAATACAAAACTTTTGATAGGCTGGCTAAGCCAACTAAACTAAACAGTTACATTATTTCGTGAACAGTCTCTTCCTTCGCTACAACAAGATCGAAGCCTTCTCTTGCTCCGGCTTCTAGAAATTCAGCTCGCAGATGGCATCTTCATCATCTCGTGCCTTTGTTTCCATTATTTGGCGTTTTCTTAGATCCCTCATGTATCGACAAATGCAGCGAGGAATCGGTGCGACCTTGTCAAGACTATTCCTCTTCCAGTCCATAGGATTACATTTGTAGCAACGAAATCACTTTTCGCTTTGAGCAATCCGCTTTTTGAGATTCTTCTTCTTCTCGCCAAGAAGTTGACGTTTTACGCATTCTAGGCTGTGATAAATAGTCCACTGAATGGCAGAGACAATTAATAAGTGATTAATTATTCAAATTGTTCCAAACAATACTGAGCATACTGATGAAGTTTACCTTATGAAGAAAGTCTTTGGCTTCTTCTTCCTCTTTCACGGATAAGGTCAATATGTAATTAGGCAACTTAACCTTATGCACTTCAAATCCATCCTCAGAAGCGGGATCAGGGCTCGAGGGGTCATCAGGACTGCTACGGGCTGGGGGAAAATTGGAACAGTCCGCCATAGGTTTGATTGAAGGTTCTATCTCTAAGAACATTCCCTCTTAGTAGAACGGTTACGCCGCCAAATATATAATCATTACGGGGGTAAGAAAGGATAAGTAATTATTACACCTTTAGCGTGTGAACATAAGTTTACTTTTTCCATAAGACAGATTGTGATACTCGAGGAGGTTATAGTCACACGTGTGGGGTAATTGATACCTAAAGAAATTCATAGGTTTTAGGCCTATTAAGCAGTAGGCCCAGAGGTAAATCAAAAGTCAGAACCATCCTTCAAAAAGGATCATCGGCTCAATTAGCGGATCCAAATATCATTCGCCAAGTCATATTAACTTACCTATCAATCATCATAAGATAAAGAAATCTTTTGTGTTGTTATGGGCTGCGTGCTGATTTATGGTTCACAGATTAAAATGGCATGCAACCTTGCATTCCCTAAAATCGAGCACAACTTTTCATTATCTAAATCCGGGTTCAATCCTCGCATCATGATTCTATAATCGAATTGACGAGTTTGGAACATAAACGGAATCAGTCCCCTTGGATATTTCATAAGCCGAGCTCTGTCCTTGCATAAATTTACCGAGGATCACTGAACATAGTTTTCCATTAAAAATGGAAAGGGCATGCCAATTCCGAAGCCGAGTTCAAACCTCACACTTCACTAAGGATAACTGATTATAATATTCTTTTAATAATGGTAAGGGTCTGATCAACTCATTCCCTTGAATACAACTTAATTGAGAGTTAAAAGAACGAAGTCAGACTTTACAAACCTGATATATTTGTTTTAACGAGACGTTTAACTTCGAAAGTAAACAAAGTCTTAAAACAAAGCCTCAATGGCGAATTGAAACCTAAGATACAAGTCAAGTTTCGTAAGCCATCACTAGCGAAATAAAGGGATGAACCCCTAAATAATATTTACACTATCACAGTAATACTAATGTTTAGAAGTCCCAAAGGAAAAAGTCATCAAGACAAACCACAATTGTGATACCTATACAAAAACAACAAAACAACAAACAAACTATAAATGTGCATCCAAGCCAAATATCATCTTCGGAATAATTGCCATTAAGGTTGGCCCGAGGATTCCTAGGCTGAGTCTCCATCTTTCGACAAAGCCTGAATAATTCCAAATCTAAGTTTAGTCGCATGTTTGGAACTCATAATTGCAAAATTAGAGCCAAATTGATTAAACTGTACCTCTTTAGGGAGCGAAGACGGACCTCCAGCAGCCTCGGTAGAAGTTTGACCACGGGTTGCTTCGGATGGAACGAGAGGAGGATCACCCTAAGACAATACATGAGCAAGGAGAGAGCTGTACCACTCAAAGTTTGGTTTGGAAGATGGGATAGCTTGTAGTTGGGCTTCAACCTCGGCTAGTGATTTTTTCACCTCTCTCTTCTCCTTGTTTAAGTCAAAATCACCCCTTTCTAAAAAGCGAGAAGGGATTGATTGTTTTTCAGCTCATTAATATCGGATTGAAGCAGCATCTTTGCCTTCAAAGAATTTAAGTGTCCAGCTATCTCTCCAATTATGTCACGACATCGTTCTTTCGCATTATTCCAATCCGAGCCGCTCGAATGCTTCAGGTGAATCTCGCAAAGTTTTAAAAGGTCATCATATTTCCGCTTTAACTCATCAAAGTTTTTCAGTTTTCGACGTGAAGATGATGAAGCTCGCATAGCGTTCAGTTTGGGTGTGAGCGCAACTACTTTCTCTTGCGACATTTTGAAAGAGTCGAGGGTATTGTCTCGTTCTTTCTCTAATTGCACAGCTCTGCCGACCTTGGCAGCGTCATTCTTAATCTTCAATTCAAGATCTAAGATTTTTTTTATTCGCAGCAATCAAATCCCCTGACGAAGCTCTCTTTCTAATAGCCGATTCATAAAAGCGAACTGTTTCATTATGACCAGCAACAACCTGCATATGGTTTAGAAGAACCTGCAGTTAGAAGAATACACACAGGATTTTGCAAATACATCATAAGGTTATATACCTTGGCTAATTGAATATAATTTATAACATAAAGATCCAATGATTCCCGATCCCATTGGTCAAAGGAAGGAAGGGGTTCTACGCCACTAGTCGTAAATGACCTAAAAGACTCTGCGACTACCATTTTGTTCTCATGCGCAACTGCAAAGGAGTCATGAGTGAGCAGGGAAATTTTACAAAAAATATATATCAATGATTGGCATATACTCAAAATAGGGTTATCGTCATTCGAGGTATTTCCAGAAGAAGAAGAATCATTATTTTGGGATCATTTCCTTTTATTCCATATGTCCAAATTTTTCAAGCTCTCTCTATGTGAATCACCTTGAGAAGTCTTTTGGGGTGGAACAGGAGGAAGAGGTGGAGGCATTGTTGCATGACCTTTTCCTTTATCAACAGTTTGAGACATTGGTATAGATCTATGAGAATTAGGATCAGGAGTTACCCTCTTGATATGATCCTAGATGAGGATCAAGTCCCTGAATGCTCTCCAAGAGGTTGTGATGGATTGAGTGATGATGAGTGATGCGGAAGAGATGAAAAAGATGTTGACACAAGGGGTAAGATCCGAAGGATCTTGGGGATTGTTGCGAAACTTCCAAAAGGATGGTGAACCTTTAGACTTTCAGACTTGTTCTGTACGTGGGTGAAGACCCTAGACGTGATGAACAAGGGGGTGGATCGAAGTGAAACTTCCTAGGAGTTGTGACAGACCCTAAAACTTTCGAACTTGCTTTGGGTGAGGATGAAGATCCGATCACTATAAGCAAGGAATGATCAAACAGATTTATGATAGTTTTGAGAATATGAAAGAGTTTGATGACTTAGAAATGAAGCCTTACAAGAGTTTAAATCAGCAAATGAGTAAAGAGAAAATCTCGAAAATAACATAACATTAAAACAAGTTTGAACATAAAAATGACTCTTCAAGTCTTCCAATTTTCGGCTGAATCTTCTTGTTGGACTTGGGCTGCTTCATTTGTGATAAGAGATAGAAGTGGGCTTAAGCTTTATCAAGAGGCTGATGAGTGAGTGATATGGTTTACCTCATTAAAAACCTTATTTGGAAAACCCAATGGGACAAAACCAAATGAAGGAAAAAAGAGTGTAAGTCATATCACCTCTCTTGATAAATGTTTAGGTGGCTTGGATCACAACCATTGTAGCTGGATTAGTACACACTAAACTGCCCGAGATGGTGTTGAGAAGATATTGCAAAGTGGTCTTGAGCTTCTCTTGTTTAGACCGAGTGATAGGACCCGGAGAAATGCATAAGTCTTCAGTTCCTTGTAGCTCCAGTTCAAGCTGCTTTCTTTGCTCCTCTTTGTCATCTCCATGTTGCATTGGTTCCTCCTCCTTGCTAGCCATAGTCATATCATCCTCCCCCTCTTGAAAAGGATTTGACCTCAAATCTGTTTCTTCTGCAAAACAAGGAACCAAATCAGTAATATTAAAACTCGGACTTACATGGTACTTACCTTGGAGATCAAGCTGGTAGGCGTTGTTGTTGATTTTCTTGATGATTTCGAATGGACCATCAATCCTGGGCATAAGCTTGGATTTTCTCTCGTTAGGGAACCTTTCTTTTCTCAAATGAACCCACACCAAGTCCCCTTCTTTAAATTCCATAAACTTCCGGCCTTTGTTTGCATGCTTAGCGTACAACTTGGTCTGGTGCTCTATGTTGTTTCGAGCCTTCTCATGGATCTGTTTCACAAGCTCAGCCTTTTTCTTACCATCAAAACTTATCCTTTCATTCACGGGTAAAGGCATTAGATCCAAAGGTGAGATGGGATTGAACCCATAAACAATTTCAAATGGTGAATACTTAGATGCGGAATGTCTAGCATGATTGTAAGCAAATTCAGTGTGAGGTAGACATTCTTCCCAAGTCCTAAGGTTCTTTTTAATTATAGCACGCAACAAAGTGGATAAGGTTCTATTGACTACTTCGGTTTGGCCATCGGATTGTGGGTGCCATGTGGTGGAGAAACAAAGCTTGGTTCCTAACTTAGACCAAAGGTTTTTCCAAAAATAACTAAGAAATTTGGTATCCCTATCTGATACAATAGTTCTAGGCATTCCATGCAACCTAACAACTTCTTTAAAGAACAATCCAGCTACATTAACAGCATCATCGGTTTTATGGCAAGGTATGAAGTGAGCCATTTTAGAGAATCTATCAACTACCACAAATACCGAATCCTTTCCAGTCTTAGTCCTAGGTAATCCAACTACAAAGTCCATGGATAAGTCATGCCAAGGATGCAAGGGAATAGGAAGAGGGGTATACAAACCGTGATTCTGGATTGTCGATTTAGCTTGCTTACACGTTATACATCTTTGACAACATTTCTCAACGTCACTTTGCATGTGCGGCCAAAAGAAGTGCTCACGTAACACGCTTGACGTCTTTGCCACGCCAAAATGTCCCATGAGTCCACCTGCATGAGCTTCTTGGACAAACAAATCTCGCAAGGAGGAGTTAGGTACACATAGGCGATTATCATAGAACAAAAATGCATCACTCCTAAAATACTTTCCAACACCAAATTTTTCACAAGCAGCATAGGTTTCCTTGAAGTCAACATCACTATCATACAGTTCTTTGATTTGTTCAAATCCTAATAACTTAACCTCAAGAGTATTCAAAAGAACGTACCTCCGAGAAAGAGCATCGGCTACTACATTCTTCTTACCTTTCTTGTACTTAATGACGTACAGAAACGTCTCAATGAATTCAACCCACTTGGCGTGTCTCTTATTCAACTTTTGTTGTCCCTTGAGATGCTTGAGTGATTCGTGGTCAGTGTGTATGACAAACTCTTTGGGCCAAAGGTAGTGTTGCCATGTTTGTAGAGCTCGGAAAAGTGCATAGAGCTCTTTATCATATGTAGGGTAATTGAGTGTGGCGCCTCCAAGCTTTTCACTAAAATAAGCTATGGGCTTCATCTCTTGCATAAGAACAGCACCAATACCAATTCCTGAGGCATCACATTCAATTTCAAAGTTTTTATCGAAGTTAGGAAGAGATAAAACCGGGGCATGTGTTAGCTTCTCTTTCAAGGTTTGAAATGCATTCTCTTGAGCTTGTTCCCACTTGAATCCGACATTCTTCTTGATAACCTCTGTGAGTGGGGCGGCTAAAGTGCTGAAGTCTTTAACAAACCTCCTATAGAAACTGGCTAAACCATGGAAGCTTCTTACTTCAATAACAATCTTTGGACTCGGCCAATCTTTAATAGCTCGTATCTTCTCTTCATCAACCTTGATACCATCTGTACTCACAACAAAGCCATTCATAAAGACCATGCTTAGTTTTAAATGCAGTTTTCCATTCATCCCCTTCTTGCATTCTAATTTGATGGTATCCCCTTTTAAGATAGTGATATTGTTGATAGCACGACAATTGACACACATCCTCCAGCTACCATCTTTCTTTGGGACAAGCAAAACGGGTACGGCACATGGACTCATACTTTCGTGGATATGTCCTTTTTCCATGAGCTCGGTGACTTGTTGTTGAATTTCCTTAGTTTCTAGAGGGTTGGTTCTGTAAGCTGGTTTGTTGGGAAGAGACGCTCCGGGTATGAAATCGATTTGGTGTTCAATGCCACGGATTGGCGGCAAACCTTGGGGAGGTTCTTCCGGGAAAACATCTTGGAAGTCCTGTAAAAGAAACTGAATTTTGCTAGGAATTTCCTGCACAGTTTGGTTAGTATTAAAACATTCTTTAAACACAAAAAAGAGGGATGAGGAATAACTCCCTGGTCGAGGCGTGATCATAAGGTTGGTCGGTTCTTTGAGCTTGGCTTCGGAAGTGGGTTTACTTTTCTTCAAGGCCATTTGATCTAGATGAACTTCTTGAGGCGTTAAAGGTACAAGGATGTTCTTTCTGCCCTTAAACTCAAATGAATATCTGTTGGTAAATCCATCATGCATTACTTTCCGATCAGATTGCCAAGGTCTTCCAAGCAAGATATGTCCAGCATCCATTGGTAAAATATCACATAAGACCTCATCTTCATATTTCCCTATAGACAAAGGAACTATGACCTGGTTCTTGACTTCCAATTCTCCCTCATCATTAAGCCATTGCAACTTATAAGGCTTAACTCTCTTAGTGATTGTGAGTCCAAGCTTATCAACCATAGACTGGCTGGCAACGTTGGTACAGCTACCGCCATCAATCACTAGGCTGCAGACTTTGTTTTGAACAAGGAAACGAGTGTGGAAGAGGTTTTCTCTTTGCTCATTTTTCTCGGCCTGAGTGTGTAAGTTAAGGGTTCTTCTAGTGACCAAAAGTTGTCCGTACTCTGGCATTATAAGTGGTTCCTCTAAAGGTTCATCCTCTGAACGGTCGTCTTCTGACTCTACCTCTCCACTAGCTAGAATAACGATGGTTCTCTTATTGGTACAAGCATTAGAGTAATGACCAAAACCCTTACACTTAAAACACTGAATTTCTCTAGCTTTGGTGCTTGAACCTTGATCAATTCCCTTGAGCGGAGACTCGTCTATCTTGGGTTTGGTAAGCGGTTTGTAATCCTTAGGCTTGTAATCCTTGCTGAACTTGGTAGAGTTGTATCCGGTCCTAGAGCTCTTCCTCTTAAGTTGTTTTTCAAACATGATAGCTTTGTGGAGAAGCTCTTCTAGCTCGACATAATGATGTACTTCCAGTTTTTCAATGATATCTTTGTCAAGACCTCCCATGAATCTGGCCATAGTAGCTTCATTGTCTTCTTGAATATCGGCTCTAAGTAACAAAGTTTCCATTTCTTTGAAATAATCTTCAACGGATCTACTTCCTTGAGACAAATTCCGAAGCTTAAGGTGAAGTTCTCTATGGTAGTGACTTGGTACGAACCTCTTCCTGATAATGATCTTTAGTTGGGTCCAAGTCTCAACCGGTATATCTCCAGCCCTTCTTCTAGACGTTACCAACTGATCCCACCAACTTAGAGCATAATCCTTGAATGCGGTTGGGGCGAGTCTGACCTTAGTCTCCTGAGTAAACTCCCGGCAATCAAAGATAATTTCAACCCTCTTTTCCCACTCAAGATATTCTTCAGGGTTACTGGTTCCATGGAAAAATGGAATTTCTATCTTCACACCGGCTAAAGGATCTCGAGTAATGGGTTGGTTATTTCTAACGGTTTGATCTTCTTTTGGCTGTCTTCTTCGAGAATGGTTTGATCGAGAAGTCTGACTATGGTAATGCTCAGCATCAGATGATCGTAGGTTCCTCCCAAGTTGTTCTTCCATAACAGGTTGTTGATGTTCTCGGAATCGGTTGTTGATGGACCTTTCTAAATCGGCTTTCATAGTGGCCATACTCTCAACCATCATAGCTTTGAAGGAGTCCATAAGTTGCTTGTTGGAGTTGGCAGACTCTTGTTCCTCATGGCTGGTTTCCGCCATGGTACCTGTTCAGATTCCAACAAGTAAACAAGTAAAAATGCTCAAACACACAAGGAAAAACTCGGCAAGACCCTAAACGACAGCTTGACGTGATCAAACAGAATAAAATATCAAATCACGTTAAACAATTCCAGAGACAATTTTAACAAATACTAGACTCAATCTAGGTTTCAATGCAACAGATTTGACGATTTTAGGGTTAACCAATGATTTTAAACAATTCTAGAAAGTTAACACGAAAATAACTTTTCAAATTCCGATAACCTCTAGTTGTGACAGTTCGACAAAATCAACCTCGAAAAATTATCAAAACATGTTCAAAAATTCTAGAATCAATTTTAACAAATACTAGACTCTCTTTTGAAGCAGATTCAACAGATCTCAAGATTTTATCAGACAAAATGAATTTACGAAAATTCCAACAGTCAGCAGACAAAACAGATCGGAATGTGAAGAGGTGTAATTGATCGGAAAAGGTACAACCTGGCGTGGGGTAAGCTCTGATACCACTTGATATGATCCTATTGAGGATCAAGTCCCTGAATGCTCTCCAAGAGGTTGTGATGGATTGAGTGATGATGAGTGATGCAGATTTTGGGGATTGTTGCGAAACTTCCAAAGGGATGGTGAACCTTTAGACTTTCAGACTTGTTCTGTACGTGGGTGAAGACCCTAGACGTGATGAACAAGGGGGTGGATCGAAGTGAAACTTCCTAGGAGTTGTGACAGACCCTAAGACTTTCGAACTTGCTTTGGGTGAGGATGAAGATCCGATCACTATAAGCAAGGAATGATCAAACAGATTTCAGAGAGTTTTGAGAATATGAAAGAGTTTGATGACTTAGAAATGAAGCCTTACAAGAGTTTAAATCAGCAAATGAGTAAAGGGAAAATCTTGAAAATAACATAACATTAAAACAAGTTTGAACATAAAAATGACTCTTCAAGTCTTCCAATTTTCGGCTGAATCTTCTTGTTGGACTTTGGCTGCTTTATTTGTGATAAGAGATAGAAGTGGGCTTAAACTTTATCAAGAGGCTGATGAGTGAGTGATATGGCTTACCTCATTAAAAACCTTATTTGGAAAACCCAATGGGACAAAACCAAATGAAGGGAAAAAGAGTGTAAGTCATATCACCTCTCTTGATAAATGTTTAGGTGGCTTGGATCACAAGCATTGTAGCTGGATTAGCAGACACTAAACTGCCCGAGATGGTGTTGAGAAGATGTTGCAAAGTGGTCTTGAGCTTCTCTTGTTTAGACGGAGTGATAGGACCCGGAGAAATACATAAGTCTTCAGTTCCTTGTAGCTCCGGTTCAAGCTGCTTCCTTTGCTCCTCTTTGTCGTCTCCATGTTGCATTGGTTCCTCCTCCTTGCTAGCCATAGTCATATCACCTCTTCATCTTTCGATGTATGTTAGCATTTGGGTCCTCAATGTCTTCATCATCGGAAACTTTACACAAACGAGTAGAGTAGGGGTGCGAATCAGGCTCTGGCCGAGGTCCATGAATCGGAAGCTCAGCAACCATGCCAGTTTTATGGATTACATCGGTAGCATCTACATCATTGTTCTTCAATCGAAGTCTCATACCAACATAATCAATCTTCTTTTTCAGCTTGGTCTCAATGGTGTGGTTTACACTCTCAAGGTGTTTCTTCTCTAGTACAGAAAATATAAGAGTATCAACTTCAACCACCTTGGGTTTGAACGGTCGGAGAGCACCGTTCTGCAAAAGACTCTTTGCAGTACGAATGCCAGAGAGGGGATTCCCAGGAAACTTCCTTCTCTAATGCAAATTTGAAAAAAATTCAAAAAATCTTCTAAAGGAGAAGGCTTCGGGGAAGGAACTGCAAGAAAACAATCAATTGAGCAAAAACACGATTTGGACCCAAAAAAGTTAAGCCACGGTACAGTCTATGACTTATCGAGCGTGCTAGTCCAGTCTCGACGAACCAGTATTCCCTCCAATGATCCTCGTCATCAGGAAGACCAAAAATCAAGGTTCTGTCGGCACGAGGGTAGGTGCTATAGGTACCCGGCTGTTACAACGAATGCCAAAGAGTTCAAAAAGATCACTTGAACTTAACGATAAACCCGCCTACGCAGCAAAGGTTAACGAACACAGTATGTGGTGAAGCATCTTCGGACACATTTGCGGGAATGCCATTCCAAGAGAAAAAAGACATAAGAGAAGTTTGTCGGGGATTGGAATTCTGCAGAAACTTCTAATACCTTCAATAGATTCCTGCGTTGTTCGTGATGGAGGATGAGGACATAATCGATCTTTGCAACTAGAGCAGTTTCCTGGCGGGGTTTTCTAATGTTTCCCAGCGGAAGTAGCAGAATTCATCAGAATTTTCGTCATAATCCGCAATTTGATGAATACAGTAAGTCAAAAGAAGGAAAATAATTTCTTAGAACGATCAAATTCAAGAACAATCGAGTAAAAGAGATACAAAGAAAGAGGAATCAGCAAAAGAACTATCTGCTTCTGAAATAAAACCATCTTGGTAATAATGGAAAGATGAAGGGTTTCCCACGTATCGATAAAAATCAGTATTTAATAAAGACGCATGTCAAAGCGCCAAGATAGCCGAACCCTGAAATTTAAAGGATCAGAAGGCAAAAAGCAAGGAAAACACTTAAGTCCTCTGATCTGAACAGCAGCTCGCATGATTTGGGGGGGGGAAATGTTGATACCGGATCCGCACCAAGGATCCACTCTCTCCAATTATGGCAGGTGTCAACCACTTCAGCAAGTCAAAGTAAATGATGGGTCAGTTCGGAGCGAGAAAGGATGGGCGAACCGTACGAGGGCTCGATGGAGCGAACTGGGGTCCGACCAGAGCAATCGAAGCAAGGAGTGTCCACGAAGCGAGGTAAATCTGCGAGCTGAAGGAGGAAATCATTCAAAGTACGAGACGTTACAACATTAAAGACCAAATCAAAATCGGCAGATTAAAGGAGAATTAGGAATTTATTAGTATTTATTCTTAGCATTTAATCCTTAACTCGTGTATAAATATAGACCTCCATGGTCATGTATGGGGGTCAATCTTTTTGTTACTCAAGATCAATATATACAATTTTACACTTTTTCCTTTAGCAAATCTATTTTCTATTTCAGTTCATTTTTACAAAAAAATTCTATTTTACTTTAATAATAATTTAATATATTATTGAGTGTGGAATCTAGCATCCACACATGGGTTTAATGATCAGTTTATTCAAATTAAATCAATGTACATGCATGTCTTTTTGTTTCCTCGGACATATGAAACACGAAAGTTCGATTAACCTATTACCATAGAGAAAACCGGCTGAAATCAATATATCTTGGTACTCAACTCACACAGGCAATAACATATATATCAAAGAATTAAAATCAAGTTCAATCATAATCCATAAAACTCCATAACTAAGTGGTATGTGCTTGTTATGACGTAATATTCATCCAATCTAACATACTAAGCAAGCGGATAACATAACCTAAATGCCTAGAATCATTAGCTAGTTCATGACGCTAACTACATGCATTAAGAAAGAGATCAGATCGAAAGATCAGTACATACAATAATGCATAAACAATAATTCACCAATCAAACTACATGATCAAATCCCCCCTTTGACAACCCTTTAAACCCAACAAGTAAATTACTCAAGTAGATGGCTGGGCTTATGACCTCTGTATGGGGGCTCTTACCCAGGTTGGTAAGAAGCTTGGCTCAGGTCACAGGCCTTGTGGCCGGACTCAGTAAGAGGCACGACCTCGGTCACGGGCAGTGTGACCGAGGTTGACATGTCTTCTCTCTTCGGGCTGCATCTTACAAATGGCTAAGTGGATTGCTTTAATTCTTGTTCGAAGTGAATCTTGATTCTTCCAGCTTTCCATAGACATAAAGAACTCCATATTTGGTTCATGTACAGGTCTTAAAATATTTCCAAACGTCTGATGCTTTGAAACTGCCTTAAAACGGGTTTTGCTCCTCTTTTTGTCCATTTTCCCTTAAAACCTGTAAAACCTCTTTGACACTCGAAATACTCGATAATAGCCCATTTAGCCTTGAAATCATACCATACTCTTCATAAAACCATATGAAAATGATAGTGAAAACGGGTAAAAATACGATGTTATCACAACCCATGAACTAAGCTTTGTGAACACAACAATAGCCAAAAGGCACCGTTTCCGGAGATTCATTCATTCCCAGAAGAAGAAATTCGACCGAGGAGGGAACCCAACATTGGACTTTGATTTCCTGGAGGTTCTCTTGAGTCAGCCTCATCGTATAATAAGGCCCAAATTGATCTCCAGGCTGAGTACACAGTACAGGAGCCGGCAGATTCTTTGACTCCGAGGGCGCATACCCAGAATGTTGGGGTTGACCAATTTGATTGAGGGATTAATTGTGAAATAAGACATAATTCGCGATAGGGTTGATAAGGCAAAAGGGAGAAATTCTTTGAAAGGATATGAGACAAAAGTTTTACGAAATGTGAGATATGAAAATAAAGAGCAAACTGGGTAAACTTAACCTAAAGCTTAAAAGTGGAACAGTCGCGAAGATTGTGGGGAGTGGAAGAGTTTCCCGTGTATTGATAAAAATTTTGATAGTTAATAAACACGCGTGTCAAGGCGTCAAGGTAGCCGAACCCTAAAATTTAAGGGATCTAAAGGCTAAACACAAGGAAAACACTTAAGTCATTTGAGCTGTGCAGTAGCTCGCAGGACTTGGGGGGGGAATGTTGATATCGGATTCCGAACCGAGGATCCACTCTCTCCAATTATGACACATGTCAACCGACTGAACAGATCAAAGAAAGGGTTGATTCAGTTCGGAGTAAGCAAAGACCGGAGAACCGTAAAAGAGCTCGATAGAGCGAACTGGAGGTCCGATTAGTAGTATAGTTTCATGGAGAGAAGGAGCAAGCAAAGCAAAGAGTGTCCACGAGGTGAAATGAATATGCGAACTGAAGAGAAAAATCATTCAAAAGTCAAGGCGTTACGACATTAAAGGTCAAATCAAAACCGACGAATTAAAGGAGTATCATGGAATTAATTAGTATTTATTCATATCACTTATTCCTTAATTTGTGTATAAAGACAGACCCTCATAGTCTTGTAAAGGGGTCGATCTTTTTTCTATCCGAATAATAAAATCAGTTTACACATTTTTTTTCTAGCAATTCATTTTACTTTATATACATTTTTCTTAGCAATTTCCATTTTTACCTTACAAATATTAGCATCATATTTAAGGTGTGGATCATGTATCCGCATAGGGCTTCACTATATATTTGTTATGCTCGTGTTCTGAGCAGAGAGGGTTGTTTTTCTGAGATTTTTCCGTCCTTATTTTCATTGCTTTTTGGGGAGATTAGATCTACTCTTTCAAGTTGATCTTTGAACCCTATTACTTTGTATTTTGCAATTTCGTTTTATGATATCAATGGAATTGTTCAGTATGTTCTCTGTCATGTCTGAGTAGTTCTATTGTTGGGAGTAGGGATATACTCAAAGGGATTTTAATGATTGATTAGGAGTTGTTATAGATTAGAGATTATTGGTTAAGGTTCTCTATAACTATGATGTTATTGCTATTGTTAGGTTGACGAATCTAGCAATTGATATATAGATTTCTCTAATACAACGGAAGTTGGTTAGGTTATCGGAATCAATAGTTTATAGGCTTAGTTATTGTTAGCTAACGGAAGTTGAGGTTGGATAACTAAGTAAACTTATCGAACTTGTTAGAATTCTAGCATCGAACTTGTTAGGATTAATAAGATACCTAGTCCGGTTAGATTTCTATCAATCATTGAATCACTGTGATTTCCCGAATCCCAACTCTTTTTTAAATTGTTTACTTCTCGATTTTATTTACTGCTTTTTATTCGTTTTATCTTGACAACAAAAAACCCCATAATTTATTTTAGCTCTGTTTAAGCATCATAGATCTAAAGTGCACGCTATTCCATGGATTCAATCCCATATTTACTACCACACATTTAACCGTGCACTTGCGGTTTAGTTTATCGGGTTAAAACTCGAGACATCATAATTTTTGTTTGTTGGTTATAGTTGACAATTAAAAACTTATGGACAATGTTTTGTTTGTTATGGTTGACTATTGTTTGTGGTTGTGAGTTATTTAATTGGTGTTATATGATTTTTTTGTATATTGTCTATACCTTTTTAATAAAACATGTATGACCACTAATTACATCAGCAACAAGATTCGAACCCGCGTTACACCGCATGTCAATTTTTTATTTCAAACTAAACTAAATAAAAACAAAAATAGGTATCGACATCATCTATCAAGACCAAAACAACAACCATTTATAAAGCATAAGGTTGTTTACCATATAATATTTTTTACCAAATTCTAAAACACCTAAAGTAATATTTTTAGTAGTTGCTTAAAGTATTTTTAACAATTTTATTTGATTCAAAATAATTTGTGATTAAGATATAATAAGTTTGAATTTGTTTGTAGTTGTGTAACTAATTATAAAGTTGTTAATCATTGAAAGTATAATGATATTGGTTTTAGTTGTTTGTAGTTTGTGTACGTAAATAATATATTTTAACTGACCTGCGACTATTATATATTTTAACTAACTCACAATTATTAAATTAACTCGTGGTTTTATTATAATAATATGTGATATATCTTCAAGAAATTGAAGTTATATTTATATGTTAAGTTGATGATCTAACCCTAGACACATGATTTTTTTTTTAACAAAATCTTGAAATAAAAATTAGGGATATACATCATTCATGTTTTAGATGGAAATACATTTCCATATCACACACACTTTCAATTCCCGTTTAGAACCAAGAATTTCTAAAATCATATTTGAGTATTTGAGAAACAAATATACTAAATAATACTTGTATATATATATACACACTATAATGATAGGAAATTGGACATATATAATATATAATATTACATACAAAATTAATCTAAAATTTTCTAACTTTTTAAAATGTACGAATTTGTTATTATATTTCATATTATTTAAAATTTGTGTTTTTCTTTTATAAATTGAAAGCTTATAAGTTTTAGTAATCTATCAACTAAAATAAAATAAATTTTTTTAATTTATATAAGACAACTAGAAATTTAAATGATATGTTAAGACATACAAACAATTATAATGTTAGAAAATTTATAAGGTTTTCTAAGCTTTCAATTAAAATAAAATTATAATCTTTCAGTTTATATAAGACAAAAACTATGATTTTAAATGATATGAAATATAATAACAAATCAGTAAATCTTATAAAAGTTAGAAAGAAATTTCTATTAACTTTATGTGTAATATTCTATGTCCAAATTCCTATTATTATGATATATATAAGTGTTATTTATTATAACTTTTTCTCAAATATTATTTTGGGAATTTTTGGTTCCATATAGAAATTAAAAGTATTTGTAATATGAGAATGCATTTCCATATAAAACTTGAATTTGAGAGTGATAATGAGACAAGATGAGAAGGGACGGGATTTCGTTAAAAAAAAAAAAAAAAAAATTATGTGTCGATGACATGTCATCAGTTTAAAATGTACTGTCACTCCTATTTGTATGAATTGATCAAATTTTTATAATTCGTGTATGAATTTTGTCAAATTGATATCTTTAGGTATAAATTCACATGTTACTATAGTTTATGTATGATTTTGATTGAATAATTATGTTTGGGTATGAATTGATGACTTCCCAATTTATATAAGATAAGATTAATAATTAGAAAGAAAAAAAATAAAAGAAGAAATTAGAAAAATGTGAGAGGTTCATATTTGTAGGGGCACGTGACAGCGTCTCGTAGCTCCACAAAATTATAAACTTACTTTATTATATAAGATATAATCAATCATATAAAGTTTATATTAAACTACTAATTATCAATTCAAAATGTATATATTAAGATGACGTGAAAATCTAATTATAATTAAAATTTAAGTTAAACTAAAGTATATAATTTATTACGTGCATGGTATGGGTCCGTACCTAGTTTTTCTTTAGCTTATAGAACAAAACTCAGAGTAATTAATGTACAAAACTCACTCTCTTTTCTTAATTAATCCAATTTTTAGGATTTTCACACATATTAAAAACTTTTTGAAATGACAATTTTAGCTTTCTGTTTATTAGCTAATTATAGTGCAAAAAAGAAAAAAAAAATTAGGGCAAATAAAGAGAATATAGAAAATATAAAGCTAATTATGTATTGGGAAATGGGGATAGAAAACTTACAACTTTTTGAAACAATTGTTTTCTAAAAATAGATTAATTAGTAATAGAGGGAGTGTAAATTTTGAATTTGTTTGTTGCCATTAGGTGTGGGCAAACGGGATTTTACGGAAATAGGAACGGGACGAGAATTTGAGAATAAAAAAACATGTTCCATTTATGTCCTATATAAAATTTGGGATGGGAACGGGATAGGACGCGACGGGCCGGTACGGGAACGAGAATTCCCATAAAATAAATATGACAAACAAATAAAATAATAAACTATCACAAATGTGTTCGTTTAATAATAAAAAAACACAATATAAATTTCAGTCATAAATCATCAAAATAAAAAATCATTTAATTGTTACAGAAATATAAAATTGTTTCCAAAATAATTGTTTCCAAAATAACTTACAGAAATATAAAATCCTAATAAACTAAGTAATTAATTTTCATCTTCCCTCACATCATTGCTTGTTTAATTGTTAACCAAGTTCTATGTATAAACAATTTTGGAAATTTTCCCTAAACATATTAGAAAATTTTAGAAATTTAAGATTCAATATTTCAAATTTTTTATTATTATATTTATGATATTTATATATATAATCAATCATATAAAGTTTATATTACACTACTAATTATCAATTCAAAATATATATATATATATATATTAAGATGACGTTAAAATCTAATTATAATTAAAATTTAAGTAAAACCAAAGTATATAATTTATCACGTGCATGGCATGGGTCCGTACCTAGTTTTTCTTTAGCTTATAGAACAAAACTCAGAGTAATTAATCTACAAAACTTACTCTCTTTTCTTAATTAATGTAATTTTTAGGATTTTCACACATATTAAAAACTTTTTGAAATAACAATTTTAGCTTTCTGTTTATTAGCTAATTATAGTGAAAAAAAGAAAAAAATAATAATAATGGGGATAAATAAAGAGAATATAGAAAATATAAAGCTAATTATGTATTGGGAAATAGGGATAGAAAACTTACAACTTTTTGAAACAATTGTTTTCTAAAAAGTAAATAAATTAGTAATAGAGGAAGTGTAAAATTTGAAATTTTCTGTCGCCAACTTGCCATTTATGGTGTACGTACCTAATACCTATAGTGGCGAACAGAAAATGACACTAATGGTCCTAAACTCGTAATTGTGGGATTGTTTGATTTATTATTTGTATGACTAATTCTCTACTAACTGAACAACACCACTGTGTAAAAACTTAAATGTTTCAAGTTTTGGAAACGTTTTTCTATATCCATATATGCCAATAGAAAAACTTAGAAAGGCTACATAAATATGGATATATAAGGGAATTTACATATTATAAGATTTTGAGAGAATTTCATATGCTTCTTTTTAAGTAATTTTCTATGACCACTACAAATGCCTTAAATTTTCATACTGTTTTTGGGTAATTTTCCATGACCATTCTAAATTACCTATAACAAATAAAGTTATTCGAGAGTTATATTTAAATTATTAATTGATTAAGCTAAACCAGCTCACATAAATGTATACAAGTACAATGTACATAAAAAATACACAAAAGTTCATACACATTTTCTATTATATATCTTCATTACTTAGTAACTCTTCCTCAGCCAGGCTTGGGCAGAATAGCAGAGCAAGTACAAGTATTAGTAGCATAGCCAAAATGCGTTCCTCATCATTAAGTCATTAAATTAATATGTTTGCTCGCGGTAATTGTGAACAAGCTTAGTTTTTACATCCAACGAATGTGTAATATTTTTCCTCAATTTGAAAGTCAATCATGGTTTACAGTACAAATACAGCTTTATGAAATTGATGTTTCCAAAGTCCTTATGTTATGAACTTATAATGAGACTATGAGGCATATATGATATATGGGGATGTTAGTAATTTAGTATATTGAGTCATTGACAAAGACAAGGGTCCTTTGGAAATTTAAAAGTAATAACGGGTTCATATGAAAACAATAAATTCATATTTAAGCAGCCCAGTAAAAACTCTAACTCAAAATGATCTACGGCCCGGACATTTCTTCACGATCGTTTCATTTCGATCATGTAATCGAACGTGGTGATGATTAAATTGTACATTGAAGTTACTAATTATCTAATTATTATATAAAACGATCAATCATGTACTCTAAGGTGGTGATGATTCAATTATACATACAAGGTACTAACTATCTAATTGTATATATAATAAGCTAATTTCTAAATATATATTGAAAATATAGGAAGACCATATAGTTCAATTGTTTTAGTATACTAATATTTAATACCATGTTATTTAATCATATGTTTTACATTTAAATCTTGCTTTTCCTCCTTAATTGACAGCTAAGAGCATGTACTAATTCAAAGTCAACTTTGTTTTTTGATAGAAGGCTTAAGTCAAAGTCAACTTTAGCCCACAATTTTGAAGGGTATCATCACGTTGCATCTGTCGTGTGTATACATACATATTATCATGGATTCAAATTTGTTGCATCATTTGCTTCTCAAATATTTCTGTTGCGGGACTATACGATCAAACATATTTTAAAAAGAGAAAAAAAAGAAAAAATACTAAACCGTAAAAACAATATGGATTGGATCACATTAATACAAGAGTCCAAGAAGACTCCCAGAAATTGAAAGAAAATAAAAATAAAACAAAGTACTCATAGATATGTATATTTGTAACATGCATTAACAAAAAATAAAAACAAAGGTTTAATTTGCTTATATATAAAACATTGTTTTTAAAGAGAGATGAAACCTTCGCTGACAAGCAAGCCAAAGAAGAGGACAAAGAGGCCAGCGCCGATAGATTTGTCCGGAGAAACATATGTCTGAGAGTAAGAACCAAGAGTCAACGCAGCTCCAACGAGTCCGATCACCAGAGATTGTATGTTTCTTCTGCTCACGGTTCTTTGCCTAGGCTTAACCTTCTCTTCTTGATCTGCATCTTCTTGTTCTCGCTTCTCTTCTACTTTCTCCGTCTTTCTTCTTTCTCTCACCATTTTTAGGATTTTCTGATGAATGAAGATAATCTGATTTTGATTCTAAGATATGGGGTTGTATGTTGTGATTTGTAGTTATAAGTTTATGATGGAGACAAATTTGGCCTTTTGGGGATTGCTTTGAGGCCTTTTGATAGAAAAGTCAACTCTTAATAGAAGAGGAAGTGGTCGGTATAGATCCAAGATTCTTACATTAATTACTCTTGTGTTTTAAAATAACTAGTGGTGGGAGTTGAAGTTTTGCTATAATGTATCACACATATAAATTAAATTTATAAATTTTTTTTTGTCATTCAATTCATTTCATGCTTAAACGATTATAAAAAGATAAGCACAATCAGACATAATCCAATGTGCAGGCCTAACGGCTAGACCTGAAACAAAGAAACTAAGCCAACAAAGGTATAGATACTCAAACTGATAAAAGTTTGATAACACGTTAACAAATATGTCGGAGGGTTTGAATGTAATCGATTCCGAAGAAAATTCAAATCTCAAATTAGCTCTTTGTTTGAATTCATGCCACTCTCTGTAGCTAGGAGGCTAGGCTTCAATAAGTACAAGCCAAGCAAACTCTCCTTTGAGTTAGCTGACAGGTCTATTAGGCGTCCTTATAGCCTATTAGAGAATTTACCAATCAGGATTGGTAATGTGGAAGTACCAACATACGTTATAGTCTGAGAAGACCTTTTTTTCCTGTTGGGGCAATGATTGATATTAGGAATAGAAAGATTGATCTCAACCTGGGGAAAGATCTAGTGATAAAATTTGATATTGATGGTGCTATGAAGAAGCCAATAATCAATGGACGCTCTTTTCGATTGAGGAAATAGATAAGCCTCCTGATGAACCATTAGAGGAATTTGCCAAGGAAGATCAACTTTAGATCCCTTTGATTAAGGATGGGAAGATGAACATCTCTAAAGTGAGACTTTAGGCCCTAAGAAAGAGTTAGACTCACATAAGGAAGTTGCTGGATTGGGAGTATCTGAGGATGTGATTGGGTCGAGAAAAGAGGTTATGGCAGTCAAAAAAGAAGGTTCAGTTCAAGCTCAACCACCTGACTCGACCACCAGCCCGAGTTTAGTCTTCACTTTCCCAGAAAAGCCAATCTCGACAAGCAAGCTTGACATGTACATCGAGTCAGTCAAGGCCACACCAGATGAGTCTAGCAATACATCAACCATCAAGGCACTAACAACTGCACTGATATAGCTTACATGCCAAGTGAAAAAGATGAAGGAACAGATCCAAGAACTCCAGAGTCAGGTCATTGACTCTTTCTCCAAGAAAGTCGCCCAAGGGTCAACTGGATTAAGGAAGAGTGGAGCCTTTTTCATTGCAACAAGAGCATCCTCTTTCCACAACCAAACTCAGATCATTCAAGAGGGGACCTCAGTGCCTCTCCATGAACACCCCCTAGCCTAAAAAGAGTAAGAAATTCAAGCTCAGAGACTTGAAACAGCTCACATGGGAGGAAGTCCCATGCATATCCTTGTACATAATGCTTTAATTTGTTAATATCTTTGATGTGTTTTATAGTGTTTAAGTGGTCAGGTCATAGCAAGGGAGTTTGAGCACGAGACGGTCAGAAAAAACAAATGTGGAAATATCAAGTGCATAGACTCGGTGTGCTTGACTCGACCAGTTTGTCGAGTTAGAAGTATCAATTGGGCCAAATTGTAGATTCGACGTCTAGACTCGACCACGATGTTGAGCCAGGCACCAGACTCGATCGCCAGGACGAGCCAAGCCCCATCGAGCCAAACCACAATGAGTCAGGATACACCAAGGAGAGCATGGATGCAGCAGTCTCCTCTTTCTTCCCCCAATTATAAGGTACCAACTCCAACTTTTGACTGTAAATACCATTGCATATTAGTTTGATTGATTCTTAAACCTTCTTTTGAATTTTTATTACAAAAGAGACTACGTAATTTAAGTTTGGAGGAGGGTTTGAGAATGTATTTGATTTGTTACTCTGTTTTTTTATTTCAAATTTTTCATCCTTGAGTCTGCATTCATTATCGTCTAAGGCATAAAAAAACTATAAAAATTTGAAATTTTTTCAAAAATTATCTTAAAAAAACAGAGTGTGTTCATGTAATTTTATTTACATTTTAGGATTGAGTCTAGTTGCATTCCATTTAGGATTGATGCATTTGCATAGGGGATTATGATGAATATAATCTTGTAAACTTGCTGATTCATTAGATAACTTCAATGCCCTCGTTAATAGCTATATGATGCTTTCAAGTGAGTTTGAAATGTAAGATAGCACCATGCTTTGAATCGTAATTTGACATTTTTGTCTTGACTGAAGCATGTTCAATTTGTCAACCTTTCCCTATCTATTAGAACCTGAACTTGACTTTTAATTATCATGTCTATGCATTGAATCTGAATTCATGGATACCATATACATACTTGGGTTTTCTTTCACCTTTTACCACTCTTGCTAATCCAAGTAGTTGATTCCCCTTATTGGAACAGTTCAACCTAAATACCAACCTACCTTCTTTTCAGACCATGAATTATTTATTGAGTGTGAGACCTTTATTTTGGATTGAGCTTGGTAGAAAGTGTTAGGTTGGTACCGACAAGAATAGTGTCCCATGTAGATTCTAGTTCACGGTTTTTGAGCTAGATAGGACTAAGGAAGTATGATTCTGTGTGTGGGTTTGTTTTGTGTTCAAAAGAAAAGAGTGGAAAAAGAGTTGAAAAGAAAAAAAAAGTTAAGAGTTCATAGGAGAAGAAAGTAAAAGTATATTGATCTAGTAAAGGATCTGGGAGAGTATAAAAGAAAAAATAAAAGAGAAAGAAGAGTGACTCTGTGCAAAGTAAAAAGAGAAAAAGAAAGGCAAAATGCCTAAGTGTCTTGAGAGATCAAAATAAAGAGAGTCATAATATCTAAGAAGTCCCAGATCCGCTAGACGCTAATTGTGTTTAGAAAATCCTCTCATGGGGCTGAAAATAGAAAAGAATGATATGAGTTGATACAAGAAGAGTTCAAGGCAGAAAAAATGCCTTAAGTAAAAAGGTTTAGAAATAGAGGTTTGAGAGTCACTTATGTGTTTTTGGGGTAGATGAGATTATGTCCTTGTATGCACCAGTTGGCTATCTTATCTTTAGTATTATTCTAAAGCTCAGTCCTTTTCTTGAGAGATCCCTGTTACTAGTTGCTTGAAACCGCATGAAGAAGGGACCATCTTTGTCTCTTAACCCAGTCTTTTAGCCAAATGAGTTCATTTGAGATGCATAGCATGATTCACGATTTCTTCTTAATGAGTGTTAAAGGGATTGGTTGCTTTGAATGCACGTGTAGGTTGAGACTGAATGTTGGATTGTGTTGTGAAGAGTATGGCTAAAGTTTTTAAGTAGAACTCACTTGCATTGCATCTTAGAACTACTAACTAGGACATTGATTTTATCGTGTTTATCAGCATGTTTTGGTTCTGAATCCCCACTTTCAAACTTTTTCTCCAGCTTATTCTTGTTTGTTTGCTTGAGGGTAAGCAAATACTAAGTTTGGGGGAGTTGATGTCTCTGTATTTTATTTACCTATTTTAAGCATCTATTTAGCATCATTTTAGCATTGTTTTACCCCTTATCCTAACCATTTCTCTGTATATTTCATCATCTTTGCATACTTAATAGGTATTGCATTTGCATTGCATGCATATTCGCACCTGGAGTATTATCAGGTACAACAAGAACCATTCTGGGTGAAAAGGGGACAGCTAGGACCAGACTCGAGGAGCAGACTCGACCCCCAGGTCGAATGTATGTCAAAAGGAGCAACCGTTGAAGTTCCCATCCAACTCGATGTGAAGACTCGATCAACAAGGTCAAGTGCATGACGAAAGACTCTACCTTTGGATTTTCAACCCACTCGACCACTCAGGTCGAGTCAACATCTGAAAGCAGCCACCTTTGAAGATTTTGCCAAGCTCGATCACTCCATTCGACCACTGTGGATGCTGGATTCCATACCCAATAATATACTAAATTGTTTAAAGAAATAAAATAGAATTCGCTTAAGATAATGATGTAAAATAGGAAATAGATTTGCTAAAAGAAAAGTGTAAATCTGTCTATATTGATTTCGAGTAGCAAAAATATTGATCTCCATACATGACCATAGGGTCTATATTTATACACGAATTAAGAATTAAATGCTAAGAATAAATACTAATAAATTCTATAATTCTCCTTTAATTCGTCGGTTTTAATTTGGTATTTAATGTTATAACGTCTCGTTTTTTGAATGATTTCCTCTTTCAGCTTCTAAATTTACCTCGCTTCGCGGACACTCCTTTCTCCACTTGCTCCTTCCTTCCGCCAAGCTTCACTACTGGTCAGACCCCAGTTCACTCCATCGAACCCTCGTATGGTTCGCCCATCCTTCCTTACTCCGAACTGACTGAGCCTTTACTTTGACCTACTAAGCATTTTTTTACCTACTAAGCATTTTTTATGTAATATATAGTCTTTTCATACAGCTATACTCTGTAGATTATCAGATACTATTTACATAAGATATAAATTTTTTTTTTATGGGATATTTACTTTTTCAAAAAAAAAAAAAAAAAAAAAAAAAAAAAAACCAAATAAAAAGGTTATCTTAACACCTGATAGCAATATCAAAGTTAAGGCTATTCCGAAGCAAACGGCTCTCGGTAAAGAATAATCAAATCCGTTTATAGCTGATGCTTTGCTCAAAAGCATGTTGGATGTATAGACATCCAGATAAGTTAATCAATGTATATTCTAGTAGACTCTGTATCTTATGTACCTTATTTACTACTTGTAATATCCCAACGAAACTAATAATCTACAGAGTATAGCTGTATGAAAAGACTATATATCTAAGAAGTCAAGATCGCAACACCAAGAAAATGGGACCCACCTCCGACATATGGGACCCACTTATACACACAGCAAGCACTCAAAACGTAAGCAATGACGTAAGCAAAATGTCGGCACCACTACAGGACGACACGTATCAACACACTGACGCAAGCAATGACATAAGCAAGCACCCAGTTGCTTGCTTAACCAAATTTTAATAAAATTTTATAAGATAATTAAATTTTTTTTTTATGGTATCAGAGCCAAAGCGTTTTAAAGTTTTTGCACAAATTTTCATTTGAAACGTTTCCTAAAACAAAGGCACCACCACTCAAATCAACCTAAACTCTCCTAGCCAGATCCTCACCCTTCTATCGAGCCACTGTTGCTGAGGTGTTCCAGGCCGCAAGTCCGAAAGGCAGTAAGACCGTTGGCAAGCCCCAGTTGTGTCACCATAGAATTGGTAAGTCTCTCTCTAGTATGTGTTTAAGTAAAATTTAAGTCATGGCGTCCTCATTTAGAAAGCTTTTCAAACCGAAATATGCTGCATCTACATCTCATACTACAATTAACTCAAGAGAGATTATGACAAAAATAACAAACTTTAATCATGAATTATCAAAAAATAAACTACCACATGTAAACCCAGAAAATATTTATCAAATTGGAACTTTTGATTTCAGAACAGCTTATGCAATAAAAGAACACGAACAGACCTTATCTTTACAAAATGAATTCGAAGAAATCAAATTATTATCCTCAATTGCCCTTGATAAATATAAACAAAAAGGATTTAATTATCTCCATTTTGGACTAGTTCAAATAGCAATCAAACCCTTATCAAGGAATGGTATTGATTCACCAATACTTATGCTATTAAGAGATAAAACTTTATTAAAATTTGAAGATTCGCTCCTTGGAGCAGTTCAATCAAACTTATGCAACGGAGCAATTTATTTCAATTGCGCCCCTAATTTTCAAGTAAGTTTACATGATCCAACGATACTAAATACGCTGGTATTAAATGTTCACTTACCTGAAATTAAATTTGAAAATAATAGACACGGATATCTATTGCTATATAGAATCTATTTTAAGCAATCAACCTCTGAATTTAACCCAAGATGTCTACTACAAGATAATAAAGGAGAAACTACCATATTAGCAGTTAACAGTAAAGACATTCCAAGTGCTACCTATGCACCTAAACAATTAAAATGGGATGAAATAACCATTCCAGATCAATGGAAAATTGAGATTACTCAACCAATAAGGAATTTTGAACAAAGAAATATTTCAAGAATAATTGAACAAAGAGACGGAAAAATAATATTACAATTTGGTTCATTTAGAGAACCAGCACCTCCAAGAATAAGTTCGTATTATTCCCGGCCTTCTTGTTCTGAGTTTCGATCTAAAAAATCGAGTACGGACTCAGAAGTTGAAAGTGTCAATCAAAAGCGATAATCAAGACATTAAATTTAAAGCACCTATTGCTGAACCAAATAACGACCTATATACGACATCTCCCTACGCATTCAGATTTTAAATCTATTAATGTAATTACAAAAGAATATGCAATCAATAAACAATATATCAAAGAAGATTTCTATTCAAAAGAAAATAATGATAAGAGAAACTGGTATTTCAATACGTTTTCTAAAAAACAAACAATAGAATATAGAGAAAAATGGTATAATTGTATGCTATTAAAAGAAATAGACATTCCATTTTTTATATGGTTTGAAACATATTCAATAGCATATAACATAGATTACCCGTTTAAAACAATTAATACAAGCTCATCTTTAGGACAATTATGGGAACAAGTAGATGGATCTAAAACTAAATCAATACATCCCCCGTTAAAAGATTTAAAAATAAATACACCAAATAGACAAATTATAGCTACACCATTTAAAACTGGTGCAAATAAAGACGATAAAGAACCCGTCTTATTACAAGATATTAAATCTATTTATCAACAAAATAACTATCAAAGTCAAATATTACATACAATATCAAAACAAGTAGATCAAATAGATCATAAATTAAATATGAATGAATATAATAAATTAGAACAAAGTATGCAACATCCTTTTTCATCTACATCTACACCTATATTTAAACCTATAAATAGACAAGTAATATTTCCTGAAAATGAAATATTAAAATCAATCGCATCTAGATTAGCAAATTTAGACAAGGGTAAAGGAATCAACAATATTGATGAAAACGATAATGAATCAATTCAATCCTCTACTCAATCTGATAATGATTATCAAGAAATAAATCGTATAAGAAATAAAATAAGATCAAATAAACCCTATTATAAAAGACATACTCCACCCGATTTACTATATGAAGAACAATATAACCAAAATAGAAATGTATACACTGGAGATGGTATTTATGAATGGAATATAGATGGCAAATCAGAATACCAAATTATGTCTGTATTACAAGAAATGGGTATGGCTTCCATATCCTATAAAGCTAGAGGTAATTCTGATAAACAAGCATGCGTATTACTAATAACTGGTTTTACTGGAGCTTTAAAATATTGGTGGGATAACTCACTAGACACACCTACTCAAGATTCAATAATTAATCACGGAGAAATAAAAAAGGTAGAAGATGATGATGGTTTTATTGAAGATATAGAACATCAAAATGCAGTAGAAGTCTTAATTTATACAATAACTATGCATTTTGTCGGAAATCCCAATGAGGAATCCGAAAGCAAGAAAATAATTTTAACCAATTTAAGATGTCCAACTTTAGGCGATTTTAAATGGTATAAAGATATTTTTGTCACAAATATATTTCAAAGAAAAGATTGTAATCAACCTTTTTGGAAAGAACGATTTATTTCAGGATTACCATCTTTTTTCGCTGAAAAAGTAATCAATAAATTAAAAGAATATTCTGGTGGACAACCTGTCCCTTGGAATACAATAACATATGGCCAATTATTCGCATTTGTTAAAAAAGAAGGATTAGCTTTATGTCAAGAACATAAAGATAAAAAACGAAATGATAAATTCAAATTTAAACAAACAATGGGTTCGTTTTGCGAACAATATGGATATTCAAGACTTAATCCACCATCAAGAATTAAACGATTAAAACACAGGCATAATAGGTCAAATAATATTAAGTATTATCAAAAACCTTTTAATAATAAAAATTCTTCAAACTATCCTAAACAAAAGAATTTTCAAAAGAAACCATTCAATAAATACAATAAATTTAAATCTACTAATAATCTAGTTTGCTGGAATTGCAAACGTCCTGGACATAGATCCACGGATTGCAAAATGAAGAAAAAAATAAACGAAATATTCCAAGATCAACCTGATATCCAAGAAAAATTAACAAAATTATTAATATCAGAATCTGAATTATCAGAAAATGAGTCTTCTAATAATAATTCAATAAATGAGATAGAAAACTTAAGTGATTCTTCTACTGAATCACAAGAAATTTCTGATAATTTATGTAATTGTAACGTAATCAACGTAATAACTAAAGACAATAATAAACAATTCTTATTAGACATTATAGACAAAATAAATGATCCTAATATTAAAAGGGAATATTTAACAAAATTAAAAGATATCATATATCAAGAAAATCAATTAGCTACTCCTCAACCATTTAGTCTAAATAAAATATTTGAAAAATATCCAACTCAAAGTTTATTTAAACAAGTAACAACTGGTGAATTGCAACATGAAGTTAAACAACTTAAAACTCAAATAAAAGATTTACAAATACTTGTTAATCAACAAGATTTAAAACAATTACAAATAGACGCTCGTCTATCTTTACTAGAGTCACCAAACCTTAATCAAGCATCTTCAAGCAATAAAAATTTAGAAGATAATGATACTCACTTAGACCAAAATGAAGAATATATAAACAACATTAATAAAATAAATTATCAAAAGTGGTATACTAAGATTACATTACATATAGGACATGATTTCAAAATTAATACAATAGCATTACTAGATTCTGGTGCAGACTATAACTGCATTCGAGAAGGTCTTATACCTACTAAATTTTATGAAAACACCACTGAACGCATTTAGGCGCCAATGGAAGTAATTTAAAAGTAAAATATAAATTACCATGCTAAAAATCTGCAATCAAGGATATTGTTTTAAAAACCAATTTATCCTAGTTAAAGATTTAACACAAGAAGTAATATTAGGAACACCATTCTTTACTCAAATTTATCCTTTTAAAGTATCTGAATATGGTATAACAACAAAAGTTGTAGGGACAAAAATGTTATTCGAATTTTTATTACCTATAAAAACCAAAGAAATATTAGAACTCCAACAAAATACAATACAAAAAACAATTAACTTAATAAATGGAAAACATAAACATATTCAATATTTACAGGATGAAATTTCTTACAAAAAATAGATGAACAATTAAAATCTCCCTATATAATTAACAAAATAAAAACTATTGAAAACAAATTAATCGAACAAGTATGTTCTAATCTACCCAATGCATTTTGGGAACGAAAACAACATACGGTTAGTCTACCTTATATAAAAAGATTTTAATGAGAAACTTATACCAACTAAAGCAAGACCTATTCAAATGAATAAAGCATTGCTAGAACAATGTCAAAAAGAAATACAAGATTTATTAAACAAAAAATTAATTCGACCATCCAAGTCACCTTGGAGTTGTGCAGCATTTTATGTTAATAACGCAGCAGAAAAGGAACGTGGAGTACCACGATTAGTTATAAATTACAAACCATTAAATAATGTATTACAATGGATTAGATATCCAATACCCAATAAAAGAGATCTATTAAAAAGATTATACAATGCAAAAATCTTTTCAAAATTCGATATGAAAAGCGGATTTTGGCAAATACAAATTAACGAAAAAGATAAATATAAAACAGCATTCACGGTACCTTTTGGACATTACGAATGGAATGTAATGCCATTTGGACTTAAAAATGCACCATCTGAATTCCAACATATTATGAATGATATATTCAATAATTCTTCACCATTCGCTATAGTCTATATTGACGATGTCTTAATATATTCAACGTCAATAGACCAACACTTTAGCCATTTAAACACATTTTTAAATATAGTAAAAAATAACGGATTAGTCTTATCAAAACAAAAAATGAATTTATTTCAAACAAAAATCAGATTCTTAGGACATAATATATATCAAGGAACTATGACACCCATATCAAGATCAATAGAATTTGCTGATAAATTCCCGAGATGAACTAAGGGAAAAAACCTCAATTACAAAGATTCCTAGGATGTCTGAACTATGTTTCAGATTTTCTACCTAATCTAAGAAAAACTATTCAACCATTATTTCAAAGACTACAAAAAAATCCTAAACCATGGACAAATCAACATACTAAGTTAGTACAGCAGGTTAAATTGCAAGTAAAAACCTTACCATGTCTGTCTATTCCAAATCCTGAAGCTAATATGATAGTTGAAACTGATGCCTCGGAAATAGGTTATGGAGGAATTCTGAAACAAAAACTATCAGAGTTTAGCCAAGAGTCTATAATACGTTTTCATTCTGGAGTCTGGATAGGACCCCAACAAACTTATTCAACAGTTAAAAAGGAAGTACTTTCCATAGTTAATTGTATTTCAAAATTTCAAGATGATTTAATCAACAAAAAATTCTTATTACGAGTTGACTGTAAGTCAGCAAAAGAAATATTACAAAAAGATGTTGAAACCTTGGTCTCTAAACAAATATTTGCCAGATGGCAAGCTATTCTATCTGTTTTTGATTTCGATATTCAATATATTAAAGGAGAAAATAATTCTTTGCCTGATTTTCTAACAAGAGAATATTTGCAGGGAAAAACAACAAATATTCAACAACAACCTATTCAAGATGACAGACCCTAAAAGCAAGAAACCGATGACCGCATCGGACTATATCAAAAACCAACCCCACCTTCAGGGTAAACCTCTGAGTAATCAAAATACTTTCTCGGCTCTTGCGAATTTCCTCCTCTTTCTTATGTAAATGCAGTAACCACCTTAAAAGGCCAAACCTCTTCTCAACCATCTTCTCCTATTCAAACCACTACCAAGTCAAATTACTTCCTCAAACCGCAAAAACAACATCTGTTAACTACCCATTATACAAAACCTGTTACCCTCAAAGAACTCCAAACATTTACCAACCGAGTTTTTTATACAGACGGACTTTACCCTACTGATAATGTACTCAAAAATAGAACCTTCTATGAGTATATTCTAGTAGACTCTGGTTCTGTTGAAATTACTCATCACCCTGCCAAAAACGATCCTAATCTCATATCCTATTCAACTTGTAAAATTCTTCGTATCCAATCTATTCAAGAGCTTGGTTTCATTCATACTCATACTACCAAACCTTTCTCTACCCCTGGCTACCATATTAACTACTCGTACATTGATTATATCAATGCTTTTTCCCGAACCTTTTACCTACGACCTTATGATCATTCCTGGTTTATTTCCTTTGATCGTAGCTGCCCAAAAACTATCCCTGGCTGGTTCTACGAATGGTGGCATTGGCTAGGCCCTACCAATGACATCTACCCAACCGATCTTCTCAAAACCGCTTACCCCTATTACCTCAAATATATTAATCAACAACCTGTTGGGTCATTCAACATTATTTCCTTCCATATTGACATGGGAATCCCGTGGATATGCTCATGGCATTTCAACATTGCTCTCTTTCTCCCAGGCATGCCATGTTCCTTACTCCGAGAATTCCGCATCAAATGGTGGGACAAGTTTAATCTTGACCGTTATTCTCTCACCAATATCCAAAAATTCTTCCAGATAAGCAAAGAAGTTCACACAGCTATAAAAGCTGTCTCTAAATCAATACCCCTCCTTAAACCAGATCAGCTTCTTGCATCCTCTTCTTCTAAACCCAAGCCATCTACTCAACCACCAAACAAACCATCTACTCAAGCATCGACTCGAAGTCCAACTCACTCATCCAGCTCTTCCAAATCCGCCTCTCGCCGCTCTGCTAAGCAAGCGAAGCTCCAAAAAATTATTGCGACAATAAGTCAACAAATGGAATCCTCCGATGATGAAGAGGACGATAACCAATCATTTGACACTATACAATCCGACGATCCATATGGTGGCCCCTTAGGCCAAGATCCATTTGATATTTAAAAAAAAAAAAAAAAAAAAAAAAAAAAAAAAACCTAATAATGAGGTTATCTTAACACCTGATAGCAATATCAAAGTTAAGGCTTATTCAAAACAAGCGGCTCTCGGTAAAGAATAATCAAATCCGTTTATAGCTGATGCTTTGCTCAAAAGCATGTTGGATGTATAGACATCCGGATAAGTTAATCAATGTATATTCTAGTAGACTCTATCTTATGTACCTTATTTACTACTTGTAATATCCCAACTAAACTAATAATCTACAGAGTATAGCTGTATGAAAAGACTATATATCTAAGAAGTCAAGATCGCAACACCAAGAAAATGGGACCCACCTCCGACATATGGGACCCACTTATACACAAGCACTCAAAGCGTAAGCAATGGCGTAAGCAAAATGTCGGCACCACTACAGGACGACACGTATCAACACCTGGCAAAAGCAATGACATAAGCAAGCACCCAACTTCCCTATAAATACTCAACTCTACCATCGGAGAGGAAGCCGGGATTTCTCGCACAACTTTCTCTCTCTACAAATCTCTCCACAAATCTCTCTACTCTTTGTAATCTCTTACTTAGCTCTTGTAATCAAAGTTTTAATAAAAATTACTTTTTCAAAACCACGTCTACGCTAGTAAGTAAATCTAGTACGGACAACGAGAACCCTGAGTCTTCGGACAATATTGGCACCTTCGACTTATTGTGTGGTTGCACTTCTCAGTATTTGTACCCTCATTCGTCGATAGTATCTCGGATCTATTAAGCATAAATTTTTTTTTTATGGTATCAGAGCTATAAAAAAAAAATTTATAGAGTATAAACTAATAAAAAAAAAAAAAATTTATATCTAATATCCCAACGAAACTAATAATCTACAGAGTATAGCTGTATGAAAAGACTATATATCTAAGAAGTCAAGATCGCAACACCAAGAAAATGGGACCCACCTCCGACATATGGGACCCACTTATACACACAGCAAGCACTCAAAACGTAAGCAATGACGTAAGCAAAATGTCGGCACCACTACGAGGCGACACGTATCAACCTCTGGCGCAAGCAATGACATAAGCAAGCACCCAACTTCCCTATAAATACTCAACTCTACCATCGGAGGAAGCCTGGCGATTTCTCGCACAACTTTCTCTCTCTACAAATCTCTCCACAAATCTCTCTACTCTTTGTAATCTCTTACTTAGCTCTTGTAATCAAAGTTTTAATAAAAATTACTTTTTCAAAACCACGTCTACGCTAGTAAGTAAATCTAGTACGGACAACGAGAACCCTGAGTCTTCGGACAATATTGGCACCTTCGACTTATTGTGTGGTTGCACTTCTCAGTATTTGTACCCTCATTCGTCGATAGTATCTCGGATCTATTAAGCATAAATTTTTTTTATGGTATCAGAGCCAAAGCGTTTTAAAGTTTTTGCACAAATTTTCATTTGAAACGTTTCCTAAAACAAAGGCACCACCACTCAAATCAACCTAAACTCTCCTAGCCAGATCCTCACCCTTCTATCGAGCCACTGTTGCTGAGGTGTTCCAGGCCGCAAGACCGAAAGGCAGTAAGACCGTTGGCAAGCCCCAGTTGTGTCACCATAGAATTGGTAAGTCTCTCTCTAGTATGTGTTTAAGTAAAATTTAAGTCATGGCGTCCTCATTTAGAAAGCTTTTCAAACCGAAATATGCTGCATCTACATCTCATACTACAATTAACTCAAGAGAGATTATGACAAAAATAACAAACTTTAATCATGAATTATCAAAAAATAAACTACCACATGTAAACTCGGAAAATATTTATCAAATTGGAACTTTTGATTTCAGAACAGCTTATGCAATAAAAGAACACGAACAGACCTTATCTTTACAAAATGAATTCGAAGAAATCAAATTATTATCCTCAATTGCCCTTGATAAATATAAACAAAAAGGATTTAATTATCTCCATTTTGGACTAGTTAAAATAGCAATCAAACCCTTATCAAGGAATGGTATTGATTCACCAATACTTATGCTATTAAGAGATAAAACTTTATTAAAATTTGAAGATTCGCTCCTTGGAGCAGTTCAATCAAACTTATGCAACGGAGCAATTTATTTCAATTAGCCCTAACTTTCAAGTAAGTTTACATGATCCAACGATACTAAATACGCTGGTATTAAATGTTCACTTACCTGAAATTAAATTTGAAAATAATAGACACGGATATCTATTGCTATATAGAATCTATTTTAAGCAATCAACCTCTGAATTTAACCCAAGATGTCTACTACAAGATAATAAAGGAGAAACTACCATATTAGCAGTTAACAGTAAAGACATTCCAAGTGCTACCTATGCACCTAAACAATTAAAATGGGATGAAATAACCATTCCAGATCAATGGAAAATTGAGATTACTCAACCAATAAGGAATTTTGAACAAAGAAATATTTCAAGAATAATTGAACAAAGAGCGGAAAAATAATATTACAATTTGGTTCATTTAGAGAACCAGCACCTCCAAGAATAAGTTAAGTATTATTCCCGGCCTTCTTGTTCTGAGTTTCGATCTAAAAAATCGAAATCGGACTCAGAAGTTGAAAGTGTCAATCAAAAGCGATAATCAAGACATTAAATTTAAAGCACCTATTGCTGAACCAAATAACGACCTATATCGACATCTCCTACGCATTCAGATTTTAAATCTATTAATGTAATTACAAAAGAATATGCAATCAATAAACAATATATCAAAGAAGATTTCTATTCAAAAGAAAATAATGATAAGAGAAACTGGTATTTCAATACGTTTTCTAAAAAACAAACAATAGAATATAGAGAAAAATGGTATAATTGTATGCTATTAAAAGAAATAGACATTCCATTTTTTATATGGTTTGAAACATATTCAATAGCATATAACATAGATTACCCGTTTAAAACAATTAATACAAGCTCATCTTTAGGACAATTATGGGAACAAGTAGATGGATCTAAAACTAAATCAATACATCCCCCGTTAAAAGATTTAAAAATAAATACACCAAATAGACAAATTATAGCTACACCATTTAAAACTGGTGCAAATAAAGAGCGATAAAGAACCCGTCTTATTACAAGATATTAAATCTATTTATCAACAAAATAACTATCAAAGTCAAATATTACATACAATATCAAAACAAGTAGATCAAATAGATCATAAATTAAATATGAATGAATATAATAAATTAGAACAAAGTATGCAACATCCTTTTTCATCTACATCTACACCTATATTTAAACCTATAAATAGACAAGTAATATTTCCTGAAAATGAAATATTAAAATCAATCGCATCTAGATTAGCAAATTTAGACAAGGGTAAAGGAATCAACAATATTGATGAAAACGATAATGAATCAATTCAATCCTCTACTCAATCTGATAATGATTATCAAGAAATAAATCGTATAAGAAATAAAATAAGATCAAATAAACCCTATTATAAAAGACATACTCCACCCGATTTACTATATGAAGAACAATATAACCAAAATAGAAATGTATACACTGGAGATGGTATTTATGAATGGAATATAGATGGCAAATCAGAATACCAAATTATGTCTGTATTACAAGAAATGGGTATGGCTTCCATATCCTATAAAGCTAGAGGTAATTCTGATAAACAAGCATGCGTATTACTAATAACTGGTTTTACTGGAGCTTTAAAATATTGGTGGGATAACTCACTAGACACACCTACTCAAGATTCAATAATTAATCACGTAGAAATAAAAAAGGTAGAAGATGATGATGGTTTTATTGAAGATATAGAACATCAAAATGCAGTAGAAGTCTTAATTTATACAATAACTATGCATTTTGTCGGAAATCCCAATGAGGAATCCGAAAGCAAGAAAATAATTTTAACCAATTTAAGATGTCCAACTTTAGGCGATTTTAAATGGTATAAAGATATTTTGTCACAAATATATTTCAAAGAAAAGATTGTAATCAACCTTTTTTGGAAAGAACGATTTATTTCAGGATTACCATCTTTTTTCGCTGAAAAAGTAATCAATAAATTAAAAGAATATTCTGGTGGACAACCTGTCCCTTGGAATACAATAACATATGGCCAATTATTCGCATTTGTTAAAAAAGAAGGATTAGCTTTATGTCAAGAACATAAAGATAAAAAAGCGAAATGATAAATTCAAATTTAAACAAACAATGGGTTAGTTTTGCGAACAATATGGATATTCAAGACTTAATCCACCATCAAGAATTAAACGATTAAAACACAGGCATAATAGGTCAAATAATATTAAGTATTATCAAAAACCTTTTAATAATAAAAATTCTTCAAACTATCCTAAACAAAAGAATTTTCAAAAGAAACCATTCAATAAATACAATAAATTTAAATCTACTAATAATCTAGTTTGCTTGGAATTGCAAGCGTCCTGGACATAGATCCACGGATTGCAAAATGAAGAAAAAAATAAGCGAAATATTCCAAGATCAACCTGATATCCAAGAAAAATTAACAAAATTATTAATATCAGAATCTGAATTATCAGAAAATGAGTCTTCTAATAATAATTCAATAAATGAGATAGAAAACTTAAGTGATTCTTCTACTTTGAATCACAAGAAATTTCTGATAATTTATGTAATTGTAACGTAATCAACGTAATAACTAAAGACAATAATAAACAATTCTTATTAGACATTATAGACAAAATAAATGATCCTAATATTAAAAGGGAATATTTAACAAAATTAAAAGATATCATATATCAAGAAAATCAATTAGCTACTCCTCAACCATTTAGTCTAAATAAAATATTTGAAAAATATCCAACTCAAAGTTTATTTAAACAAGTAACAACTGGTGAATTGCAACATGAAGTTAAACAACTTAAAACTCAAATAAAAGATTTACAAATACTTGTTAATCAACAAGATTTAAAACAATTACAAATAGGCGGCTCGTCTATCTTTACTAGAGTCACCAAACCTTAATCAAGCATCTTCAAGCAATAAAAATTTAGAAGATAATGATACTCACTTAGACCAAAATGAAGAATATATAAACAACATTAATAAAATAAATTATCAAAAGTGGTATACTGTATACTAAGATTACATTACATATAGAGGACTATTGCATTCGAAAAGGTCTTATACCTACTAAATTTTATGAAAAAAAAACTAAACCCTTTAGCAATGGAAGTAATTTAAAAGTAAAATATAATATTTGCCAGGATATTGTTTTAAAAAACCAATTTATCCTAGTTAAAGATTTAAACATTAAAAACACCATTCTTTACTCAAATTTATCCTTTTAAAAGTATCTGAATATGGTATAACAACAAAAGTTGTAGGGACAAAAATGTTATTAAATTTTTATTACCTATAAAAACCAAAAGAAATATTAGAACTCCAACAAAATACAATACAAAAACAATTAACTTAATAAATGGAAAACATAAACATATTCAATATTTACAGGATGAAATTTCTTACAAAAAAATAGATGAACAATTAAAATCTCCTATATAATTAACAAAATAAAAACTATTGAAAACAAATTAATCGAACAAGTATGTTCTAATCTACCCAATGCATTTTGGGAGCGAAAACAACATACGGTTAGTCTACCTTATATAAAAGATTTTAATGAGAAACTTATACCAACTAAAGCAAGACCTATTCAAATGAATAAAGCATTGCTAGAACAATGTCAAAAAGAAATACAAGATTTATTAAACAAAAAATTAATTAGACCATCCAAGTCACCTTGGAGTTGTGCAGCATTTTATGTTAATACGCTAGCAGAAAAGGCGTGGAGTACCACGATTAGTTATAAATTACAAACCATTAAATAATGTATTACAATGGATTAGATATCCAATACCCAATAAAAGAGATCTATTAAAAAGATTATACAATGCAAAAATCTTTTCAAAATTCGATATGAAAAGCGGATTTTGGCAAATACAAATTAACGAAAAAGATAAATATAAAACAGCATTCACGGTACCTTTTGGACATTACGAATGGAATGTAATGCCATTTGGACTTAAAAATGCACCATCTGAATTCCAACATATTATGAATGATATATTCAATAATTCTTCACCATTAAGCTATAGTCTATATTGGCGATGTCTTAATATATTCAACGTCAATAGACCAACACTTTAGCCATTTAAACACATTTTTAAATATAGTAAAAAATAACGGATTAGTCTTATCAAAACAAAAAATGAATTTATTTCAAACAAAAATCAGATTCTTAGGACATAATATATATCAAGGAACTATGACACCCATATCAAGATCAATAGAATTTGCTGATAAATTCCCAGATGAACTAAGGGAAAAAACTCAATTACAAAGATTCCTAGGATGTCCGAACTATGTTTCAGATTTTCTACCTAATCTAAGAAAAACTATTCAACCATTATTTCAAAGACTACAAAAAATCCTAAACCATGGACAAATCAACATACTAAGTTAGTACAGCAGGTTAAATTGCAAGTAAAAACCTTACCATGTCATCTATTCCAAATCCTGAAGCGAATATGATAGTGGAAACTGAAGCCGCGGAAAGAGGGGATGGAGGAATTCTGAAACAAAAACTAGCAGAGTTAAGCCAAGAGTCTATAATACGTTTTTCATGGAGTCTGGATAGGACCCCAACAAACTTATTCAACAGTTAAAAAGGAAGTACTTTCCATAGTTCATTGTCTTTCCCAACTTCACGATGATTTAATCCACCAAAAAACCTTATTACGCGTTGACTGTACGTCAGCACAAGAACTATTAAAAACAGATGTTAAAAACCTGGTCTCTAAACAAATATTTGCCGGATGGCAAGCTATTCTATCTGTTTTTTGATTTCGATATTCAATATATTAAAGGGAAAATAATTCTTTGCCTGATTTTCTAACAAGAGAATATTTGCAGGGAAAAACAAAAAATATTCAACAACAACCTATTCAAGATGACAGACCCTAAAAGCAAGAAACCGATGACGCATCGGACTATATCAAAACCAACCCCCACCTTCGGGGTAAACCTCGAGTAATCAAAATACTTTCTACGGCTCTTGCGAATTTCCTCCTCTTTCTTATGTAAATGCAGTAACCACCTTAAAAGGCCAAACCTCTTCTCAACCATCTTCTCCTATTCAAACCACTACCAAGTCAAATTACTTCCTCAAACCGCAAAAAACAACATCTTATATACCCATTATACAAAACACCATTACCCTCGAAAGAACTCCAAACATTTACCAACCGAGTCTTTTTATCGAGACGGACTTTACCCTACTGATAATGTACTCAAAAATAGAACCTTCTATGAGTATATTCTAGTAGACTCTGGTTCTGTTGAAATTACTAATCACCCCACCTAAAAGCGATCCTAATCTCATATCCTATTCAACTTGTAAAATTCTTAGTATCCAATCTATTCAAGAGCTTGGTTTCATTCATACTCATACTACCAAACCTTTCTCTACCCTGGCTACCATATTATGGCTACTTTCGTACATTGATTATATCAATGCTTTTCCCCGAACCTTTTACCTCCGACCTTATGATCATTCTGGTTTATTTCCTTTGATCGTAGCTGCCCAAAAACTATCCCTGGCTGGTTCTCCGAATGGTGGCATTGGCTAGGCCCTACCAATGACATCTACCAAACCGATCTTCTCAAAACCGCTTACCCTATTACCTCAAATATATTAATCAACAACCTGTTGGGTCATTCAACATTATTTCCTTCCATATTGACATGGGAATCCAGTGGATATGCTCATGGCATTTCAACATTGCTCTCTTTCTCCCGGGCATGCCATGTTCCTTACTCAGAAATTCCGCATCAAATGGTGGGACAAGTTTAATCTTGACCGTTATTCTCTCACCAATATCAAAAAATTCTTCGGATAAGCAAAGAAGTTCACACAGCTATAAAAGCTGTCTCTAAATCAATACCCTCCTTAAACCAGATCAGCTTCTTGCATCCTCTTCTTCTAAACCCAAGCCATCTACTCAACCACCAAACAAACCATCGACTCAAGCATCGACTCGAAGTCCAACTCACTCATCCGAGCTCTTCCAAATCCGCTTCTGGCTTCTAGCTTAAGCAAGCGCTCAAAAAATTATTGCGACAATAAGTCAACAAATGGAATCCTCCGATGATGAAGGGGGCGATAACCAATCATTTGACACTATACAATCCGACGATCCATATGGTGGCCCTTAGGCCAAGATCCATTTGATATTTAAAAAAAAAAAAAAAAAAAAAAAACCTAATAATAGGGTTATCTTAACACTGATAGCAATATCAAAGTTAAAGGCTATTCAAAACAAGCGGCTCTCGGTAAAGAATAATCAAATCCGTTTATAGCTGATGCTTTGCTCAAAAGCATGTTGGATGTATAGACATCCAGATAAGTTAATCAATGTATATTCTAGTAGACTCTGTATCTTATGTACCTTATTTACTACTTGTAATATCCCGACGAAACTAATAATCTACAGTATAGCTGTATGAAAAGACTATATATCTAAGAAGTCAAGATCAACACCAAGAAAATGGGACCCACCTCCGGCATATGGGACCCCTTATACACAACAAGCACTCAAAAGCGTAAGCAATGGCGTAAGCAAAATGTCGGCACCACTACGGGGCGACACGTATCAACACACTGGCAAGCAATGACATAAGCAAGCACCCAACTTCCCTATAAATACTCAACTCTACCATCGGAGGAAGCCAAGCGTTTCTCGCTTTAACTTTCTCTCTCTACAAATCTCTCCACAAATCTCTCTACTCTTTGTAATCTCTTACTTAGCTCTTGTAATCAAAGTTTTAATAAAATTACTTTTTTCAAAACCACGTCTACGCTAGTAAGTAAATCTAATGCAGACCGAGAACCACAGTCTTGGGACAATATTGGCACCTAAAGCTTATTGTGTGGTTGCACTTTACTCGGTATTTGTACCCTCATTAGGCGATAGTATCTGGATCTGTATAAGCGTAAGAATTTATGTAATAGATCAAGATCATAAAAATTTGATGGATTAATGGGAGTTAGGTGGTGGGGTAGGATTGGTGGAGATGGGCAGGAGCAGGAGTGTTTACTGATTGTTTGAAATGAAATTTTGTTTGAAATATTTGATTTATAGTCAGTGAGAGACAAATTAGTTGAAATTTAATCAGTGGTTGAAGGAATCAAATGAGACAATTAAGTTGGTGTGACTGGGAAGTTCAGATGGAAATTGTGGAAGGACTAAAATAAATAAGGTACATAAGATACATGACGTAAGATACCATAAAAAAAAAAATTTTTTATAAATTTTCATACAGCTACATTTTTATAAGGTACCGAGATACATTTTTAGTAGGACCGAGATACATTTTTTTAGTAGGACCGAGATATCATGTCTATGCATTGAATCTGAATTCATGGATACCATATACATACTTGGGTTTTCTTTCACCTTTTACCACTCTTGCTAATCCAAGTAGTTGATTCCCCTTATTGGAACAGTTCAACCTAAATACCAACCTACCTTCTTTTCAGACCATGAATTATTTATTGAGTGTGAGACCTTTATTTTGGATTGAGCTTGGTAGAAAGTGTTAGGTTGGTACCGACAAGAATAGTGTCCCATGTAGATTCTAGTTCACGGTTTTTGAGCTAGATAGGACTAAGGAAGTATGATTCTGTGTGTGGGTTTGTTTTGTGTTCAAAAGAAAAGAGTGGAAAAAGAGTTGAAAAGAAAAAAAAAGTTAAGAGTTCATAGGAGAAGAAAGTAAAAGTATATTGATCTAGTAAAGGATCTGGGAGAGTATAAAAGAAAAAATAAAAGAGAAAGAAGAGTGACTCTGTGCAAAGTAAAAAGAGAAAAAGAAAGGCAAAATGCCTAAGTGTCTTGAGAGATCAAAATAAAGAGAGTCATAATATCTAAGAAGTCCCAGATCCGCTAGACGCAATTGTGTTTAGAAAATCCTCTCATGGGGCTGAAAATAGAAAAGAATGATATGAGTTGATACAAGAAGAGTTCAAGGCAGAAAAAATGCCTTAAGTAAAAAGGTTTAGAAATAGAGGTTTGAGAGTCACTTATGTGTTTTTGGGGTAGATGAGATTATGTCCTTGTATGCACCAGTTGGCTATCTTATCTTTAGTATTATTCTAAAGCTCAGTCCTTTTCTTGAGAGATCCCTGTTACTAGTTGCTTGAAACCGCATGAAGAAGGGACCATCTTTGTCTCTTAACCCAGTCTTTTAGCCAAATGAGTTCATTTGAGATGCATAGCATGATTCACGATTTCTTCTTAATGAGTGTTAAAGGGATTGGTTGCTTTGAATGCACGTGTAGGTTGAGACTGAATGTTGGATTGTGTTGTGAAGAGTATGGCTAAAGTTTTTAAGTAGAACTTACTTGCATTGCATCTTAGAACTACTAACTAGGACATTGATTTTATCGTGTTTATCAGCATGTTTTGGTTCTGAATCCCCACTTTCAAACTTTTTCTCCAGCTTATTCTTGTTTGTTTGCTTGAGGGTAAGCAAATACTAAGTTTGGGGGAGTTGATGTCTCTGTATTTTATTTACCTATTTTAAGCATCTATTTAGCATCATTTTAGCATTGTTTTACCCCTTATCCTAACCATTTCTCTGTATATTTCATCATCTTTGCATACTTAATAGGTATTGCATTTGCATTGCATGCATATTCGCACCTGGAGTATTATCAGGTACAACAAGAACCATTCTGGGTGAAAAGGGGACAGCTAGGACCAGACTCGAGGAGCAGACTCGACCCCCAGGTCGAATGTATGTCAAAAGGAGCAACCGTTGAAGTTCCCATCCAACTCGATGTGAAGACTCGATCAACAAGGTCAAGTGCATGCCGAAAGACTCTACCTTTGGATTTTTCAACCCACTCGACCACTCAGGTCGAGTCAACATCTGAAAGCAGCCACCTTTGAAGATTTTGCCAAGCTCGATCACTCCATTCGACCACTGTGGATGCTGGATTCCATACCCAATAATATACTAAATTGTTTAAAGAAATAAAATAGAATTCGCTTAAGATAATGATGTAAAATAGGAAATAGATTTGCTAAAAGAAAAGTGTAAATCTGTCTATATTGATTTCGAGTAGCAAAAATATTGATCTCCATACATGACCATAGGGTCTATATTTATACACGAATTAAGAATTAAATGCTAAGAATAAATACTAATAAATTCTATAATTCTCCTTTAATTCGTCGGTTTTAATTTGGTATTTAATGTTATAACGTCTCGTTTTTTGAATGATTTCCTCTTTCAGCTTCTAAATTTACCTCGCTTCGCGGACACTCCTTTCTCCACTTGCTCCTTCCTTCCGCCAAGCTTCACTACTGGTCAGACCCCAGTTCACTCCATCGAACCCTCGTATGGTTCGCCCATCCTTCCTTACTCCGAACTGACTGAGCCTTTACTTTGACCTACTGAAGTGGTTGACACGTATCATGATTAGAGAGAATGGATCCTCGGTGCGGATCTAGTATCAAAATTTGCCTCCCCTTTAGTCCTGTGAACTGTTGTTCGGCTCGGAGGACTTAAGTTTTTCTTTGCTTTTTGCCTTTTGATCCTTTAAATTTTGGGGTTCAGCTATCTTGATGCTTTGACGCACGTCTCTATTAAATACTGATTTTTATTGATACGCGGGGATCCCTTCCACTTCCCACTATTACCGAGATGGTTTTATTTCTTGAAGTAGATAGTTCTTTTGCCGATTTCCCTTTCTTCGTATCACCTTTACTTGATTTTTCTTTAGCTTGATTGTTCTATTCAATTCTTTTTCTTCTTTTGAATTACTGTATTCCTGAAATCAAAGTTTATGACAAAACTTTTGACGAATTCTGCTACTTGCGCAAGGAAAAGTCAGAAAACTCCTCAAGGAAACTATTCTGGTCACAAAGATCGATTCGGTCTTCATTCTCCGTCTTGTTCTACATGCGAATCTATTGAAGGAATCAAGAACTTTTGCCAAATTTCACCAGAAATCGAGTTTGTTCTTCCAAACCCTAATGAATCTCCGAAATAGATTCGTGATGGCTATATGTGTGTTTACGAGATTTACTTTTACGGATGTGGTCTGTTTTCCCAATCCCTAACGCATTTCTCTTACTTTTTTTTCTCTTGGAATGGCATTCTTGCAAATGTGCCTGAAGATGCTTCGTCATATACTGTGTTTGCTAACCCTTGCTGCGGAGGCGGGTTTATCGTTAAGTTCAAGTGACCTTTTTGAACTTTTTGACATTCGTTCTAATAGGCGGGATACATATAGTACATACCCTTGCACCGACAGAACCTTGATTTTTGGTCTTCATGATGACGACAATCATTGGAGGGAATACTAGTTCCTTGTTAAGGTCGATTCCTCTTCTGTTAGCGAACTTGCCGATATGCTTCGTCGACACTGGACTAGCACGCTCGGTAAGTCATTGACTATATTTTGGGTCCCTAATCGTTTGTTTGATTAATTGATTGGTTTCTCGCAGTTCCTTCCCCGAAGCCTTCTCCTTCAGAAGATTTTTTGAATCTCTTCAAATTTGCATTAGAGAAGGAATTTTCTGGGAATCCTTTTCCCTCCCTCGCATTCATACTCCGGGGAGTTTTTTACAGAGCGGTGCTCTCCAACCGTTCAAACCTAAGGTGATTGAAGTTGACACTCTTAGATTTTCTGCACTGAAAAAGAAATGGATTGAGAGTGTAAAGTACACCATTGACACCAAACTGAAAAAGAAGATTGATTATGTTGTCATGCGACTTCGAGAGAAGAACCATGATGTAGCTGCTACTGATGTAATCTGTAGAACTAGCATAGTTGCTGAACTTCCAATTTGTGAACCTCGGCTTGAGACTGATTCGAACCTTTGTAAAACTCGCTTGGCTAAAGTTTCCGATGATGAAGACATTAAGGACCTAGATGCTAATTTACATCGAAAAAGGAGGAGGGTACCTCCTGATCCTAATTCTCAGAGATCTACACCAAGGTCTCAAACTTTTGATAAAGGCAAAAGTATTCCATCAATGCCTCTGCCTCCTCCTCGTATTCCACCCCAGAAGGCTTGTCAAGGTGGTTTACACGGGGAAAGTTGGAAAACCTTGGACATACGAAATAGAACGAAACGATCCCAAAATAATGGTTCCTCTTCCTCCGGAAATACTTCAAATGCTGATTGCCCTGTTTTGAGTATGTGCCAATCATTGATATATATTTTTGTAAAATTTCCCTGCTCATTCATGACTCTTTTTACAGCTACACATGAGAATAGAATGGTAATCGCATAGTCTTTTAGGATGTTTATGTCTAGTGGCATAGAACCCCTTCCTCCCTTTGACCAATGGGACCGGGGAGCATTGGATCTTTATGTTAGAAATTCCATCCAATTGGCTAAGGTATGTAACCTTATGTTGTATTCGCAGCGTCCTTTGCGTATCCTTCTAACTGCTGGTTCATCTAAACCATATGCAGGTTGCCGTTGGTCATAACGAAACAGTTCGCGTTTATGAATCGGCTGTTAGATAGAGAGTTTCGTCAAAGAATTTGATTGCGACGAATAATCAAATCTTAGATCTTGAATCGAAGATTAAGAATGATACCACCAAGGTTAGCACAGCTGTGTAGTTAGAGAAAAAATGAGACAACGCCCTTGACTCTTTTAAACTGTCGCAAGAGAAAGTAGTTGCGCTCACATACGAACATAATGCTATGCAAACTTCATCATCTTCGGGTCAAAAGAAAAAATATTTTGATGAGTTAAAGAAGAAATATGACGACCTTTTAAAACTTCACGAGATTCATCTAAAGCATTTGAGCAGCTCGGATTGGAATAATGCGAAAGATCGTTGTCGTGGCATGATAGAAGAGAAAGCTGGGCATTTTGATTTTTTGAAGGCAAAGATGCTGCTTCAATCTGATGTTAATGAGCTGAAAAGCAATCAATACCTTCTCGCTTTTTTCGAAAGGGGTGATTTTGACTTAAACAAGAAGAAAAAAGAGGTGAAAAA
>CM051378.1:5898592-6023592 GCA_028015245.1 Cardamine occulta
GTCACTAGCGGAGGTTGAAGCCCAACCGAACTTTGAGTGGTAAAACTCACTCCTTGCTGACGTATTGTCTTATGGTGATTCTCATTCCATTTCATCCGAAGGTCAAAAGATGGAGGTCCGTCTTTGCACCATCAGGAAGTACAATTTAATCAATTCGGCTTTAATTTTGTAATTATGAGTTCTAAAGACGCGACTAAACTTAGATTTAGAATTATTCAGGATTTGTCAAAAGATGGAAACTCAGCCCAGGAATCCTCGGGCCGACCTTAATGCCGATTATTCTGAAGAAGATTTTTAGATAGGACGCTCTTAAGTTGGGAGTTATTCTCTTGTTACTGAGATCAAAATTGTATTTTGTACGGATGAATTTGTCCTTTGGAACTTGTAAACACTAGTATTACCGTGATAGTGTAAATATGAAACTCATTATTTTTCGGTTTCAATCGATAGATAGTATAGAGGGTGAAATGTCAAACCTAATCTAGAGCATGTCTGTAGCACTTAACATATGGATTAAGCTAGCAAGTAAAGCAATATATTTTAGGGGTTTTCTTACTAACAACCTAAAATATAGAAAATTAAACTAGAGATGCAGAGCCTGTCACACTCTAACAAATCATGAACTAAACATGCGAAAACTAGGACTAGTTGCAAAATTCTAAGTGACTCGAGTAGGTCACCCGAGTGGTGAACTCGAGTGGACTTGGCCGAGTGGTGCTAAACTACTAAATGAAAGCAGTAAAGACAGATATAAAAATTACGACTAAAATAAAGGACAAAGGGATCTCACTCATCGAGATCATCATCGAAGCCAAAAGTCCAGAAGACTTTGACTCGTCATAGATGAAGGATGATCTGATGAGAAAGAAATTTAGAAAAAGGAACAATAAATCAAAACTCGATCTTATTAAATCTCAAAGAGTCATAGAAAATCCAAATTGAAATCTAAAGATAAACTAGAGAGAGAAAACTAAAAGAGATAAACTAATTATGCTAAAGCGGCGCAGAAACAAAAGTTGTGTAAAAATCGCTTCCCCGCGAGTTATCATTAACCTAGGTATTTATACACAAGAATTAGGGTTAATGAACGTCTCACTATAAATTGCGGAATCTTCTCGAAGCGGTGCTCACCACTCGACCCAGCAGTCAAGTGGTCTGGTCGAGTAGCCTCCTCGAGTCTTCATCCGAGTAGCCTCCTCGAGTAACTTGAGCTTCCTTTGTAGTCTTCAACTCTATGGTTCCATGTCACACGAGTCATGACTCCTCACAGAAATCCCTACGTGTCTTCAGGGTGTGAGAGGTCACACAAGTGATGACTCCTTGCAGCTCCAAGTACCTGAAAGTCCCACATGTATGCAAAATGCATGCAAACTAATGCAAAGAGACTAAATATCATAAATGTCAAATAAATGCAATAAGTGATAAGAGTAATGCCTAAAACCTATGTTAAGTTGCAATAAAACAATAGTAAGAACATGCCAAAATGCAATGTTATCAAAATATTATTTAGGGGTTCGTCCTTTTACTTAGCCAGAGATTGCTTACAAAACTTGACTTGTGTTTTAGGTTTCAATTCGCCCTTGGGGCTTTGTTTTAAGACTTTGTTTACTCTCAAAGTTAAACGTCTCTTTAGAACAAATATGTCAGGTTTGCAAAGTCTGACTTTTGTTCATTAACTTTGGGACGAGTTGTTTTCAAGGGAATGAGTTGATCAGACCCTTACCATTATTAAAGGAATACTTTAATCAGTTATCCTCGGTAAAGTGCAAGGATTGAACTCGGCTTCGGAATTAGCATGTCCTTACCATTTTAAAAGAAAACTACGTCCAGTGATCCTCAATAAATTTGTGCGAGGATAGAGCTCGACTTATCAAATGTCCAAGGGGACTGATTCTGTTTATGTTTCGAACTCGTTACTTTGATTATAGAATCACGATGCGAGGATTGAACCCGACTTTAGATAACGTGAAGCTATGTTCGACTTAGGAAATGCGAAGCTGCATTTTATTTAATTGTCAAGGTTTTTAATCTGTGAACTATAAATTAGTATGCAGCCCATAACATCATAAGAGATTACTTTATCTTAGGATGACCGATATGTTAGTTAATATGATTTGGTGAATGATATTTGGGTTCGCAAATCGAGCTGATGATCCTTTCTGAAGGATGGTTCTTACTTTTTGTTTACCTGTGGGCCTACTGCTTAATATGCCTAAAGCCTATGAATTTCTTAGGTATTAATTACCAGATACATGTGAGTATATCCTCCTCGAGTATCACAATTTTTCTTATGGAAAAAGTAAACTTATGCTCACACGCTAAGGGTGTAATAATTACTTGCCATTTATTACTCTCGTAATGTATATATATATATATATCCGGCGGTGTAACCCTTCTAGTGTTCCCTTCTTTGTTGGAGAGAGAAGATTATTAATAAGAGATTTAATTGTACTAAGAGGGAATGTTCCCAAGCATAGAACCCTCAATAGAACCTATGGCGGACTGTTCTGATTTCCCCCCAGCCCGTAGCAGTCCTGACGACCTCTCAAGCCCTGATCCTGCTTCTGGGGATGGATTCGAAGTGCATAAGGGTAAATTGCCTGATTATGTATTAACCTTATCCGGGAAAGAGGAAGAAGAAGCCATAGACCTTCTTCATAAGGTAAGCTTTGTTAGCATGCTTGGTATTATTTGAAAAAAACTTTATTGATTGATTACCTCTTAACTGCCTCTGCCATTCAGTTGACTATTCGTCATCGCCTAGAATGCAAAAAATGTCAGCTTCTTGGTGAGAAGAGGAGAGATCTCAAAGAGCGGATTGCTCGAAGCGAAAAGTGGATTCTTCGCTAGGAATGTAATCCTATGGATTAGGAGAGAAACGGTCTTGACAAGTTCGCATTGATTCCTGGTTGTGTTCGTCGATAGATGCGGGATCTAGAAAGACGCCAAATAATGGAAACAAAGGCACATGATTATGAAGTGGCTCGTATGTGAGCTGAATTTCTAGAAGTCAAAGCAAGAGAAGGATTTGATCTTGTTGTAGCAAAGGAACAGACTGTTCGCGATCTGATGAACAATGTAACTGTTTAGTTTAGTCAGCCTATCAAGAGTTTTGTATTTTGGAAATATAACTTTACTGTTTTGCTTTAAGTATAAGGGTATTGTTGGAAACTTGAATCAATCTTGGAATTTGAAAAAATCAATTAAGATCATAATTCGATCCTTTATTTAAATTTCAACTGTTGAGTTTTTTCTCTTTAAATAGTTTTGCTTTATTATTTTCTATTAGCAAACAAGGGAAGTATTACCATAAGCATTCTATAATGGCAACAAATCCTCAACAAAATGAAAACTTTCCGACAGGTTCTTCGGCAAACATGGCGATTTGCACTCATCCAAATCCCTGCCGTTCTTTTAACATAGAGTTGATGTCTGGTTTAACATCATTTGACCAGATTATGCCTTTGACAGTTCCTTGCGGTTTGATTAAGAAACTGCCTCCTCAAGATCAAGAGATCGCTATTCATTATATGGAGAAGGTACTTCCATTCTTGAATTTTATTATTCTTAGAATAAATCTTGGACGAAGTCAGTATCTAAGAAGGAATTTTTGTTTCTCTAGCTTATGGCTAGGCATGCATGGATTGAACATGAAAGGGAGATTCTTCAGGCGAAAGTGAGAGAAAAGAAAGCACGAATTTGCCAGATTACTCGTGAGATGGTTATCCTGGAAGCTTTGCCTTACGCCAGGCTTTCTCTTGAATCCGAGGATTTCAGCTATGAAATCCCGCACTGTGTTAGGGTAATGATAAAAAAAACTAGAGAGTAAAGCTAACTTGTTTTATGAAGATGCATAATTTACGAGACTGATGATTGGTTGTAATGTGTTCTGTTAATCATATGTAAGTTCATCGAATCAAAAATTAGTCATCTAAATATGCGAACAAAATTATGTGAACATAAATATTTTGGAATTTCAATAGTTGTGTCTGAATGATCAGACTGCCTACGTACCCACGTTGGAATCAAGTCAATCCGTAGTTTATACAATAATATTTTAGCAAGAGCTGTGAAATGAACACAAAAAGAATAAAAAACTCATATGACAAACTTATTAGCAACTTCGCTAATGATTTAAGAGAGGTAGAACACCCCTAGCCAGCCCCCCCCCCCCCAATCATTAATGTGAATGGTGCTAAACCTTGTTCTCAAACCAAGACTTGGGATTTTTTATGCCAACTTTACATTCTTGTCTTGAGGAAGACCCATCCACGAAGAATTTCCGGGTTTTACTTTCATCCCCTGAGATCACTTCGCTGGCCGGATGTTTGGTAAGGAAATCAGCTAATACCTGAGCTTACGCCTCGACACGATTTTTGTATTCGATATCATACTCGTTGATTTCGATTGCCCACTTATCCAAAATTTCTGATTGGCAAGGGCCGTGCACGATAGTTTGCAAAGTAGTTGAAACAAGGACTTCAATAGGATGAGACTGAAAGTAAGTTTTCATCTTTCGAACATATATCATTATAGCAAGTGCTAGTCTTTCCATCATTATGTAGCGAGTTTCTAGGTCTGTCAAACTTTTACTTATATAGTAAATAGGCTGCTGCTCTCCTCGATCTTCTCGTACGATTACACAGCTCACCACATGTTTGGAAATCAAAATGTAAAGGTACAGCCTTTTGCCAGTATCTGGCTTAGAAAGAATCGGAGGAGTAGTGAGATATACTTTGAGTTGCTTAAAAGATTCTTCGCATTCATCACTCCAAGCGAACTGTTTGTTTATTTTTAATAGTTGATAGAAAGGAAGGCACTTGTCGGTTGACCGGGATATGAATCTATTGAGAGCTGCACTCCTTCCAGTCAAGTGTTGTACTTCCTTAAAGTTACGCGGTGAAGGCATTGTTAGAAATGCATTAATTTGATTTGGATTTGCTTCAATGCCTCGCTGTGTCACAATATAACCAAGAAACTCTCCAAACGGTACACCGAAAGTACACTTCGCAGGATTAAGCTCCATGCCAAACTCATTCAATATTTTGAAGCATTGATCAAGGTTTTGAATATGTTCGGACTCTTTGAGAGATTTAACAAATCTACATGTCATAAATGTAGACTTCCATGATTTTCCCCAGTTGCTCGTGAAACATCTTGTTGACAAGATGTTGATAAGTTGCTCCGGCATTTTTCAATCCGAAAGAAATTACTATATAGCAAAAAATTCCTTTATCCGTAATAAATGAAGTTTTTTCTTGATCATCTGGATTCATCCGGATCTGGTTATAGCCGGAGAAAGCATCTATGAAACTTAAAAAGTTCATGACCCATAGTTGATTTGACCAGACGGTCAATATGTGGCAAAGGAAAACTATCATTGGGCCAAGCCTTGTTGATATCAGTGAAATCAACGCAAACCCTCCACTTTCCATTTTTCGTCTTAACTACCAAAGGATTGGTAAGCCAATCAGGGTACTTGATTTCACGAATAGAACTGGATTTGAGAAGCCTGTCCACCTCGTCATTTATTGCTTTAGCTCGGTCAGGACGAGCTTTCTCCTTTTTTGCTTCATTGGCTTGAAGCTTTGATCAACATGCAATTCATGGGAGATAATTGCAGGGTTGATTCTTTGCATGTCCTCGATGGACCAAGCAAAGGAACTTTTATATTTAGACCAGAACTTGACTAGCTCATCTCACAGCTTTGATCTAAGTCCCAAACTGATTTTCCCCACGCGCTCGGGGTGTTCCAGATCAATAGAAACATTGATTGAAACCTCGGTAGACTGTTCTCCATTGGGAAACGCCGAGTCTTTCGGTACCCCAAAGCTGGTTAATTGCTATTGAATTTGTAGCTTGTGGCTTGTAAGGTAACAAGATCTAGACATCTCTTGATCTCCGTTAACCATTCCTACTCTGCTAGGAGTCGGGAACTTCACAAACTGGTGATAGGTTAAAGGCACTGCTTTCATTTGGTAAATCCAAGAGGTGCCCAAAATGACATTGTATGCAACTGATCGATCAAAACCTGTGAATTTGACAATATTTGATATTTTTTCGGCAAGCACATGTAATTTGATCATGCCAAGTGACATAGATGTTTCGCTTGTGAAAGCGATGGGCGGTCAGGTGGTCCAGCTACGTCCGCCCTGTTAATCACCATCCTTTGTAAAATACTTAGGAAAATAAGATCAACTGTGCTTCCGATGTCAATTAAGACTTTGGAAATTTCATAGTTTACAATATCAAGAGTTATCACCAACGTATCATCATGTTGTTTCGCGAGATGCCCAATATCAATCTCTTCAAAGGTAATCAGTGTATTTACATCGACTCCTGTTGGGTCTCTACTTACTTTCATTATGGTGACTCGCCTATGCTGTTTGATAGCACGAACTGTGTCTGGAAATAGCTTTGAGCCCCCGATGATTACATATATCCTCATTTTCAAAGGTTTGGTTGGAGTGTGGTCAGAAGTTTTTGGCTTTTTTGCTAGTTTCTCTAAGCTTCGATCTTCGCGATCTTTGTGGTACTGCTCAATGAACTCTTGAATCTTAAATTCTGCGAGGTCACCAGAGGACCACAACTCAGCCAAATGTTTTTAAGGACACTGCAGTCTTTGGTACTATGACCGTTTACTCGGTGGATATCGCAAAAAATGTTCTCATCACGGACCCAAGTGTTTGACGAAGGTGACCCGATCTTTTCTTTCCCAGGAGAGGATCGCCCAACACTGGTGTTATATGGGAAGCTCTGAAGTGTTTGGTGTCTTTACCAATTTTTGGTTCGAATTTTTTAGTTTTGAGCACAACTCCGGGCTTTACGGTTTGGTATTTCTTCTCGAAGGTTGTCTTTTCTTCCTCAGCCTTGATCCAGTTGTTTGCTCGGAACAGAGCGTCTTGGATGGTAATTGGCTTGTTAGTTGTAAGCTCCAAACAAAATCTTGATTCATGCCATAAACTATTTCGTAAAGCTGGCAGCACAGTAGTATAGGAAATTACTGAGACTACTCACCAGATGTCCTTAAATTTGGCAATATGTTTTCTTAGATGTTCTTGAGGACCCTGAGACAAGTTCCAAAGGTCACTATCCAATTTTCCTTTTTCCATGAGTACTGAATACTGCATGATAAAGGCTGGTGACAGTTGATCAAAACTATCGATCATAGCAGATTCAAGCTGCGTAAACCACAGGAGGGCTTCTTGACCAGAAAGATTTTCTGAGAACAACTTGCAGTAACCTGCATTTTCTTCACGCCCATCAAGCTCGATTCGCCCAGCTGCAATGCGAAAAGCATCAAAATGGCTCTTCGGGTCGGTCGTCCCACATACGTTGGTAGGTTGACTCTTCACGTATTCTTGATCCGAAAGTTTGCTATCCGCACTGTAAACGGTGAACGTTGAGTTTTTTCGATCACTTTGTCTACTTCAAGAGCTGAACTGGTCGCTTGGTGAAATTTTGACTTCATCTCGTTAAGAACACGATTTACTTGGTGAAAAACTGAGATGATGGCATGTCCCCAAGTGTCTCCTATCTCGACTAGGATATCATTGTTGTTGTTGTTATTGACCGCATCTACCGCAACTACATAATTGACTCCGTTACCAACCGCATCATTGGCAAGAATTGCTTCTTCGCTAGAATTGGTTCCAGCCTGAAGTGCCGTTGTTTTGTTTGATCGGCATCTGAAGGTTGGTCCTTTGCAGAGGATTCACAGGATTTTGAGGGTTGGAACTTGTTGTGGTCATATAAAGTACATGGGTACTACGACTTCCAGAGGAAGGGCCAGCAGATCTCGAATCCAAATGAGAAAAGAGAGTCGCGTGATTGTTAGTCAAATTTACTTGACCGTTTCTCAAAGAGGTAATCTCTCTTTCGATGGTAATGAGTTTTGTGGACAGATCGATCATGGTCTGAGTGATTCCTGGAAGAGACTCTTCGATGGTAGCTACAGTGGCAGGATCATTGTTGATGCTGGTTTGGTCTCCACCATTACCACCAGCCATGATGAATTTGATGAGGATAAATGTTCTGAAATGTTAGATTTGTAGCTTGAATGTCTAATTCTCCCCACAGACACCGCCAAAATATGGATGTTGGATTCCACACCCAATAATATAATGAATTGTTTAAAGAAATAAAATAGAATTTGCTTAAGATAATGATGTAAAATAGAAAATAGATTTGCTAAAGAAAAAGTGTAAATTTGTCTATATTAATTTCAAGTAGCAAAAAGATTAATCCCCATACATGAAAATGGAGGTCTATATTTATACATGAATTAAGAATTAAATGCTAAGAATAAATACTAATAAATTCTATAATTCTCCTTTAATCTGTCGGTTTTGATTTGGTCTTTAATATTGTAACGCCTCGTACTTTGAATGATTTTCTCCCTCAGCTCACAGATTCACCTCGCTTTGCGGACACTCCTTGCTTCGCTTGCTCCTTCCTTCCACGAGGCTTTACTACTGGTCGGACCCCAGTTTGTTCCATCGAGCTTTCATACAGTTCGCCCATCCTTTCTTACTCCAAACTAACCCAACCTTTACTTTGACATGCTGAATTTGTTGACACTGTCATGATTGGAGAGAGTGGATCCTCGGTGCGGATCCGGTATCAACAACCACCTATGCTCGAGCTTGACCAACCCCTTTGTCATTTTCCTTATTTTGTCTTTTTGTGTTTTTAAGGTTTTGACTTAAAGAGTATAAATACCCCCTGATGTCATTAACCCACGAATCTAAGTTTTATTCTCTGAAAATTTCCTCAGCCTCCATTAGAAAGATATTTAAGCTTTGTAATCAAGATTGCTCTTGATCCATTAAGTATTTGCATTTGATTTCCTCATTATCATTCTCATATATTATTTATCTTTATGATTATGTATTTTTTTATTGATTTCTGGGTTTGAGTATTTTATGATGATTTCTGAGTAGTGAATTAAGGTTCTTGAGGATGGGTTAGATTATAGAGGATTCTTGATCTCTTAGGATGTTTAAGCTTAGTATTGTTTGCAATCCCTTCTGGGTTAGTGTTTTTAATGCTAATTTCTCTCTGATCAATTGGAATTAGATCTCAGGCATTTCCACACTCACCAGGAGTTAGATGAAATGCATGAACCAACTATTTTCAGAAATCGACATTTCTAGCCTAAGGAATTAATTGTCTAGAGTGTATTTTGGCTTTAATGAGTTGAATCATAATACTTGTTATGCTATGTGTCGCCAGCAAAAGTGGGTCTGTCAGTAGTTGGATTCGAAAATCTCTACCATGGAAGTGGATTGATTTGTTTCTGAATTCATTGTCAAGGGATTATCTCTTTGTTTGAGTTTTGTTAAACATCCTAGGTTGATTTAGAAGATTCTATAATCAATTAACCCATCCCCATGACCTTTCTTTCATTTGATTGCTTATGTGTTTTACTATGTTTTCTGACCAAGCTCGACTGCTTGACTCGATCGAGTGATCGCGCCTGGTCTCTAGGGATTTAATTCTTCTTTTCAATTTTTTTCACTTAAGATGATAGTTTAAAACTCTTTATGCTTGGCTTGAATTAAGTGCATTTGATCATATTCTGATTGCATAACATCACACCCATTTGGATTTACACCTATTGTACTACAATGACATGTTAAGTGCTTTAGGATAATTGAATTTGAGAAACCACAAAAATCTTACTATCAGTCAACTACATGAACCGCTCAACAATTGCTCCACCCACTATCCAGAGGCAGGACTGTGAGATTAAGCCCCAGATTATTGCGCTAGTCAAACAGAATCACTTCCACAGGCATTCCAATGAGAACCTGATGGATCACATTGATATCTTTGAGGATATCTGCAGCACAACTACGTCAAATGACGTACCACATGACTAATTACGCTGTAAGCTATTACTGTTCTCTTTGAATGATAAAGCCCACATGTGGCTTAAGCCTTTGAACCATGGTTCTATTACTAGTTGGGGACAGCGCATAGCTGCTTTCTTGCAGCATTTTTTCAGTAAGTCTAGATCGGCCGCTCTCAAGAACAAGATAACTACTTTCCAGTAAGCTGCCAATGAGTCTTTCTAAGAGGCATGTGATAGATTCAAGGAGTACTTAAGGGACTATCCAACTTAGAGTTATAACGAGTAAGAAGGATCAACTTTTTCTATGATGGGATAGAGCACAAGTACCAAATGGCACTGGATACATCATGTAGAGGGAAGTTCATGAGCAACACACTTGAGAAAGCTACTGATAACATCATATTTTTAGCCATTTTAGTTATTATTTTCTAATGGTTTTATGAAACGTTTGGTATGTTTTCAAGGCTTAAGAGGCTATTATCAAGTATTTCCAGTGTCAAGAAGGTTTACAAGTTTTAAGCGAAAATTGACCAAAACACAAGCAAAACTTATTTTAAGGCAGTTTTAGAACCTCAGAAGTTTGGCATTCGTTGAAGACCTTCCCGTGAAGAAAATCCAGAGATCTAGGTTTCTATGAAAAGCTATAAGATTCAAGATTCACCTGGAACAAGAATCTAAGAAATCCATTCAGCCTTTTAGAAGAGAGAACCCGAAGAGTGAAAACATGTTAAGACCGGTCACAAAGGATTTTTGAGAGATTGGAACCGTTCCAGTTTTTTTAGTTGATTGAGATTGTGTTTCTATCTTTGATGCTTCATATCCTTGAGTTTCTCGATGGTTGCCATTTTGTTTTCTAAAACAAAGCCATAAAAGTATTATTAATAAGATAATATTATATATTTAAAATGAACTATTTATATTAATAATATAAGCATTAAAAACACATGTTTGCATTAAAAAGTAAAGTGATTATTATGATGAACTCTCTATGAGTAAATTCCCTAATGAAGACACCGCAAACACATGCAAGAATTACAGAAAACATAATAAGGATTAAAAGCAAGCGAATCATTCTTCAAAATGAAAACTAAATTGTTCTATTCGGAAAAAGATTGGAAAAGAGTCGAAATGCTTTGATGTAATTAATGAGTGAGAACTAGTGTATTTATAGATTGAAAACTACTGTTCATGACTGTTTGAAAAGTGAAGATTTTTAATTTTTTTTCTTGTGACCGTTGGTGAATAAGAATTTAATCATAAAATCACTCTGATCTTTTTTTTAATAATCAATCAGTTAAATTTACTAATTTCAGAGAAAATATTTAAATATGGGTGGCCGAGTCTCCACTATATAATAACTGTAATATAAATACAGATTAATAACTATATATATTATGGTGACATAATCATTTATACCATAATGGTAAATAAATTATGGTGATAGAGTCATCCACATTATGACATTAAATAAGTTGTAGTGGCATAGTCATCCAAATCATAAAAGTAAATAAATTATGGTGATATAGTCATCCATATTATGAAATTAAATAAATTATGGTAATATAGTCGTCCCTATTTCTGGCGGCTGAGCCGTCCATAATTATGGTGCATAAATCAAACATCATATATATCTTGAAAATAAAATATGTGGCTATTAAAAACTACATATAAGTAATAAATTATTATCGAGGTGACGTACTGCTCGATATAATATCATAGAGTGTTTGTGCTGATAATGTGATATAATATATGGTATAATTTATAGTATATATATGTCTAAATACTAAAGAAAGATTTAATACCCGTAAAAAAGATAATTGAAGAGTAAAAGAGAAGACTAATAGCTTTCTTCTTATTATAAAAATTGTGTATGTTTCGAATGCATTAGAATTACCAAATCGATCGTTTATAGAAGTGAAAAGCATAAGTTACAGTGCATCCATAGTAAAAATGAGCTCCACACAAATGCTTTACGCCGTTTATTTCTTAGTGAAACATTTGTTCCTTTGATTTTCCTAACAATTAGTATTTTTTGGAAAGTTCTGTAAGTATTTAAAATGTTATAGTAGTTTGCATATTGACTTAAATGTAAGTACTTGAGGGGAAAATTCCATAAAAATACACTAACTATTTTTTTGATTTTCACTAAAAATACATGAATTTTTTGATATCTAAAAAAATATATGAATTAGTTTTTTTCTTCTATTATAAAACAAAATTTTAAAATTGTATCCATTTAACAGAACTTAAAATTTGTTTATTTTATAATTGTTTTAGTTAAAATAATATTGCAATAATAAATTATTTAAAAAATGAAATATATTTCCTACAATTCTTTGTAAATTTAAAAAATTCTGTAAAATTCCATAAATTAAAGTACTAAATTATCAGATTTATAACAAATTAAAACATTTCCTTAAATTATAGATTTAACATTAATATCATAGATATATAACATTTTCATATATTATACCTTTTACAAAGAAAAGTTCATTAATATTCAAATAATTTAATTTTTTATTACTATATATAATTTAAATAACATATATCAACTTTTTCAAAATCGGATATATATATATATATATTATTTACATCAAAAATTACCCAGATCACAATTAAATACAACCTATATTATCATTTTCACACACAATTTCATGATACGGTTTTCAAAAAAAAATGGTGACTTTATTACTGAATCTTGTTTAATTTAAAGATTTATATTTTAAAAATAGAAGTTTTATCTATTTTTGGATTTTTATTTGTGAATTCAAAATTTTACAAGGTTAATTTTTACTCTAAGACTTATATTAGATTTGTAAGAATTGTTTTTTGGTTTTTCAAATTTTAAAAGATATTTTAAGCAGATTATTTTTTATTTTATTTTAAAATAAACAGATTTTACTTTTCGTCAAGTGTTAGATTTTAAATGGGTACAATATTAAAGTTTGTATATTTATAAAGGAAGAAAAAAAAATCATGTATTTTTGGGTACTCAAAAATATTTGTATATTTTTGTAAAAATTGATAAGTATTTTATGTGTTCTTATGGAAATTTTCAAAATTTAAATACAGAATCGTGTAACAAATCAGATAGGATAAATCGTAAATATTTTCATTTCGAGTACCCGTTTCTTTACAAATCTAAAATGAACTAAAAGTCTATTACCCGTAAGGACATGTCGGATAGTGGATAGATATCCTGAATTGAAATATGCATGTCTATGCCCATTCCTAATTAACAATACATGAGCTTTACATACAACAAGACTTTTTGACTTATTGTTTCTTTTGGACTTATGTCAAATTTCTATATAATTATTTGAAGAATGTTGTAAAGACTTTAACCAAGAGTCATGTGTTACATTACATGAAATGTCATAGAAAAAAATAGTTTAATAACCAAAGAAAAAAAATGAAATAAGAACAAATTTGGCAAATAAAAAGTTAAGACACGCAGATCCTAAAATAATCTGATCGGGTTGCCTAAGGGTCCGAACGGAGAAAGCGGATTAGACGTTGCAGATCAAGCGGTTCAAGCGGATCAGACGGATCAAGTGCGGATCTGACGGATCTGGTGGATCAAGTGCGGATCAAGCGGTCCATAATATATATTGCTGAATGAGAAAAGCGGTTCATAACATATATTTAAATTAATATAAATATAAGAAATGTAATTATGATTATAAATATGTATATTATACATAAATAATATGAAAAAAATACATTGAGTGAAAAAAAAAATTAATGTTTCGTTATTTCAATTTTCCCATAATATATATGCAATTAGTTCTCTGATATACACCATATGATTTCCCTCGGCCATCTCTGCTGCTTAAAGGTCACCTAGATCAGTTTCAGATTCTGTGTTGTCAAACTCAATTTGCTTCATTATTTCTGCAAAATCTTCATCTGAAAAATTTGAAATTCTGATAAAATTATGAAGTCTCATTGTAGCCATCACCACTCTTTTCTGTACTTCAATATTATATATAGGAAACTCTCAAAGAATCCTCCAATTTTTTTCCAAACTCCAAATGTCCTCTCAATAACAGAACGTAATGATGCATGCCATTGATTAAACAATTCTTGCTTATTTCGAGGAGGAGGACTATTGTTGAACTGCGACATATGGTACTGAATAACCATGTTACGTGAAGATCTATAGGGAGCAAGAAAACCCTGTTTATTTGGATATCCAAAGTCAACTACATAATACTTATCAGCCGGACGCAAAGGAAATTCAGCGTCATTATCTTGCGCCATCGTGATAACTACTGTATCGTGACAATATCCTGGCGCTCCATTCCAAACATATGTGAACAACATATTGAAATCACAAAATGCCATGATGTTAAACGATGTTCTACTGTGCCGACTCCAATACATTTTTTGTAATGCAGGCTTTACCTTTACGCATACATGAACTCCATCCATTGCTCCAACAAACCCACTAAAAATGGCCAATATTTTGAATCCATTAGAAATCGGTCAGAAATTCTGAGTAGTTCCTGTCTTCTTGGAGTTATGATAAAATCACAAGCAAGTAACTCAGTCGCTGTAAGCACTTCAAAGAATTTCCTTTTCACAAACGGACTTCTGACTTGTTCAACAGTGACTTTCCGTGCTTCACCCTGCACAGCCACCATTCGAGCTCCCACATCTTAGCTCAACAACACTTTATTTTTCACTGTTTCTTGAGTTCTTCCGAATCGCAATCCAACATCTCTTTGAACTTTATTGTGTCCACATATTCGTAGAAACATTGCCACACTTTCTTCAATGCTTACATTTAATGTTGGCCGTAAACCATAATTTGTTTCCAGGTTATCACATAATATTCTAAAACAACCAAGTGACATTCTTAGTAACTGAAGAAAAGCAGCATGATCTTCTTGTAAGCGACGCCAAATATTCCTCCACCCCAAATCATTATCTGTTTGTATTGGTCCTCCTCCAAAATACCGATTGTAATAATTCAATGATGGTTGAATTATTAACTCCTCAAATTGGTCGTTTTCTAAATTCCATAACTCAATTCTTTCCTCATAACTTAGAAAGCAGAGTCCTTGTGATCGCAGTTGGCATATACGAAAAGTCTAACATTTAAGAACATGAAAATAAAAATAAAATTAGATAAATAAAATATGAAATAACATGATTGAAACATACATAATAACTAAATGACATTATCAAACAAAAATTAAGTCAAACAAGACAGAGTCACAAAAAACAAAGTACATGCGCTACTAATCTATTCTTCATCGCCTGAGTCGCTTTGATGAGTTTCGTTTAAATTTGGTCTTCGTCGTGTTCCCAAAATGTTGAATAATCCCCCTGCTCTACGTCTTTGAACGTTTCCCGAACTAGGAAGTGGTGCTTCCTCTGTAACTCCTTCTTGAGCATTTGTTGTTGTTTCCATTTGAGTTCTTAGTCCAAATCCGTGTTGCACATTTGGAGGTGTTCCCTATTGTGGAGCATTTGGTGGTGAACTCCATTGTTGTGCATTTTGTTGTATACTCCATTGTTGAGCGATTGGTGATAGGCCCCATTGTTGAGCGCTTGGTGGTGTTTTCTATTGTTGAGTGCTTGGTGGTGTTCCCCATTGTTCAGCGCTTGGTGGTGTGCCCCATTGTTGTGCGCTTGGTGGTGTGCCCCATTGTTGAAAAGGATGACCCCATTGGCCACATGTATTACCGCCAGAAGATGGACTACCAGAATGAAAAATACTTGAACCTGGGCTCCCAAAAATTTTTCCCGAGCTAAGACGCTTTCCAACACGTTCATCATCGCGTGTAAATCCAGTTAAAGCTTGTAAAAATTGTATCTTATCTTCGAAGGTGTTGTCAGCTCTTTCAATGAAATACTTACGCCAAAATTCGTCTTCTCGAAATGCTTGGATGCATGCCCAGTAAAAATTTGTATCCTTTGGAAGCTCCATCGATTCAAATGGGTTCGGACGTAAACTTTGGCGTTGAAACTCTCTAAATCCAGTCATTGTCTCTGTTAGGGTTGTCTCAAATGATTGCTTTTTACGACTTCCTCGTGAACCACTCCCAAAAGAGACTCGTGAGTTTTCTGTAGATCTTTGTGAAGTACATGAACGTCTTCCCCTACCTCGTTGTTGAACTCTGGATCCAGGAATTTGAATCTGATCAACTATTGAAAAACTATGTCGTATATGTTGATGGGAAAACTCGTTCGAAGGACGTTTTTCATCATCAATGTTAATGCGATACATCTCTTCGTTTTCTTGCGTCTCCAGAACTTGACTGTATGGCATTTCATTACCATATGTTTCTTGGTCCATCTCATCTTCAACATTAGTTGCACCTTCATTCATCATTTCTTCTCTTCGCTGGTTGACAGAGTATTGATTCTGGGATTGGACATTGTATAAAGTGAAACAATGTTGCATCACATCCCACAGCTGTGGCGGCTTTTGTTTAAATGCTTTTACAATTTTACATACCTGTTAATAAAATTATTAATAATTATTTTTTACTTAATTTGACTATTCAATTTGAAAAATGAAAAAGATTATGAGTACTTACTTCAAGATCTTTCCACCATGATTCAGATGCATCAATCTCAAATGTAATAGGATCAACCGTGATGCCGGTAAAATCCATAAGAGCGAGATATTTCTTGTACTTCTTTTTCAATTGATCAAGTTTTTCTTTAAAAAACTTATACGTTATATTAACACCAAACTCCTCATTAAACTTTTTAACCAAAAACTCTTTACCTAAAGTTGTGGGGTCTTTTAAACGGTAGTTATTCATCGCAATCGCTTCATTATACATCTCAAGAAATATTTTTTCTCGGATAGGAGTCCATTTAAAATTATCTTCGCTCTACATATTGTAAAAATGCTCAAATGTATTTTTCACGTTATTATAACTACGCTATAAATTATAAAAATAAATATAAATTATTTTACCCGTGCTGATGTTTCTGTGGGTATACTTGTATCTCTTTCGACGGAAGAATTTGTGTTTTGACGGCTGTTAGACGACATATCTACAAATTTAAAAATAAAATTAATAATTTATTTTATTTTAACAATGAACTATTATATTTATCCATAAAACCAAATGTTAATTTTTATTATGTCAATATTAAATATTTCATAGTAATTAAAGGTTTATTATATCATATATATATATAGTACAATTTAATTATTTATACTCGTACATTTACATTGATATACAATTACATTTACATTGATATACAATTAACTATAACTAATAACATGTATTATTAAAGTTAAGTAACATAATATGCAAAATTAAAAATATTTAAGTTGCATGTTAATAATATAAAAACTACTATACACATATTTGTTTTTGAAATGAAATATATATATATCTAACATCAAATAACATGAAATATTTAGGATATATTTTTCGACTATTTTCCTTATTTTTGGTTCACAAATTTTATTATTAATAATAATAAATTCAATATTTTAATTTATGTTTATAGAAAAAATAATATAAAAACTTACTATAGTTCTTACTATAGTTTGTACTTTGTTCAATTTTATTTAAATTAAATTTTATGATTTACACTAAATTATTTAACTAATCTAAATGACCAGGAAACTAAATATAATCATACAAATTTATAGAGTTTATTATAATATTATATTTTGCACATATTTAAAAATAATTATACAAATATTATTGAATTCTAACTATATTTATAAATATAATCATTATGTTTATTATTAAATTTGTATGTATTATTGTTATTTGTTATAAAAACATATAGGTAATACAATGAAAAATTTAATCATACTTTGGGTGAATAGGTGACAAACTTTTTTTTTCCTTTTCCTCAAGAAGTTTTCAAGTTTTTTTTTGTGTGTATATAGAATGCTTTTAGAAGTATGCTTGTAAACTCATATAGGAATATGCTTTTATAATGAAACTAAACCATTAATATATATTATCATTTGCTTTAGAATATGTGCCATAGTAAATTTGCGTGCCATATACCTCATTCTCTTTGGATTTCATCCACACATGTTTTTTCTTTATTTTTTCACTAAAAGACAAATAAAAATTCACTATTTCGGTCCATCAACAATAATTTATGTAAATTACAAATTATGATGAATGTTAATTTCTGTGTGATCCATCTGCTTTTCTTGAAAAGCTTGGTTCTTCTTCTTATCCATTCAAGCCCTAAGTTTGAAATAATCTACCGGGTCATTTGTTTTACTCACACCATTCGGTTCTCTTTTTTAAATTATGGTCCAGTACATGATGAGAAACATAATAAAAAAAATTAAATTTAAAGGCATATATCTATTATAAAATAAATAAAACTGATGCAAGCTTATTCGTAGTGCTAGGAATCAGGATCAACATCACAAATTTTCTCCATGAAAGATTCCAATAAATTTTCTCCAACATCACGTAAGTTATACTCCCTTATTTAATCTTCTCATTGCATTAACCAAAAGAACCAACCAATGAAACATATGATTTGTTATAAACCAGTTACTTAACTAAGTATAATTATAATTTATAATTATAATTATAATTAAATCAAACATATTTTACTAAAAATATTTGGTTGTATAATTGAATTTTAATATATTTCATGTTTTTTTATTAAAATATCTGTGGTTTTCTAAATTATGAATCTTTAATTGAACTTTAATTTACACGAGAAGTATATAATTAATGAGTATAAAATAAACATAGTCCACACGAACAATACTTATTCATATCATTACTAAGTATAGAATAATTTACAACATTAAATACTAAAATATAAAATATGATATCTCATAAATCAAATTCACACATGAGACGATTTTTACATGAATTAAAATCAATAATACATTTGTACAACTGGTTAAACGCAATAGATACATGTGCAGATGTGAGAATTTGCAGATATGAACAATAATAATTTCAAGCGTTATTAAGTAATTTATAGGAGAAGTATAGTGGTTAAAAACATTTTTTGAGAGAAAAAATGATTGGTTGACAGTGATTGCGATAACATTGTTAAAATAAAACTTAAGAAAAATATATACAATATATATTTTATACTATAAGAAAATTCAAAAAAGTTTGATCAAAAAAATAATATAGGAATAAAAATATGTATATAGTTTTTAAATAATTTTTTTGTCAAATATATTTATATATATATATATTTTTAAATTGATCAATGAGTATATGAATATGGTTTCGACGGATCCAATATTTTATCATCTAAATTTAAATCATTCGAATCTTAAAATATTTTAATTTTTACAATGGATCATGACGAATCAAGACGAGTCAGAGTAGATAAAGATAGGTCATGATAGATCTTAGATCGAATTTCTAATCATTGATAATAATTTATATTGAACTAAATCAAACTGTTATAGATTTTTTGAATAACATAAAAATATATACATAACACCACTTAATTTTTATAACCAAATTATGTTATAATCTATATTATTAAATAAATTTGTCACACCACACATACATAATTATTTATTAATAATTTTAATTAACACAACACAGAATATATATAATAATCATAAATAATATGCTAAAAGCATAATATAAACACTAATAATAATCAATAATTATATAAATTAATAAAATATGAAATATATATTTTCCCAGCACAGCGCGGATCACTATCTAGTATTCCTTTTTGTTGCCCTAACTAATTGGATTTATTGAATTTTTATGTTGAATTTGAGCCAATGAAATTCAATGATAAAATTATATCAAATAGATGCTATAAAAAAACATAAAATGATTGCCTGAAATATTTCAAAAACGTTTGGAGTTTATTTAAACAGACATAATATTACAAATCTAATTATATCTGGTCCAATTATATATAGGAACCAAGTCGTAACTATTTTTTTTTTTGTTAAAGAACCAAGTCGTATCTAAACTAAAGAAAGTTCGAGTTCTTGCCCAATATAGAAGTAGATATGTTTTTAAAGGATAATCGTATAAAATAAACATTGATTTTTTTCTTTTCTACAAATTAATTATTAATTCAAAGAATTGACAAAAGCGTAATCGGTGATGTGATAAGATTGTTCTTATCGCATTAACAGAAAAGGATGGGAAGACAGGTGAAATGTTTCTGGTCAAAATTGATGTTTAAAAGATATTAAAGCTTCTGAAACAGAAAGATTTGTTTATTTTGTAATAAGAAAAAATATCATCTTTAGTTGCCTATTGTTCTACGGATCTTTGTAATAGAAACTAAATATAGTATCAAACCAAATTCAAATATATTAATATTTTTTTGGAGCGATATTATGGTTGGTTCAGGTCTACATCAGATTTTATATATACTTTATTTTGATATTATTATACAACTTTATTTCTTTCATATATATATATTAGTTTAGAATTCGCGTATATGCGGATAAAATATATTAATTTTTATTAGATTATTATTTGGATTCTGATTATCATTCTGCAAATTTGTTTGTTAATATCGATTATTCTCTTTGTTAAATCAGATTTTCTTCCCACACATTTAATTTTACTATACAATTTAACTAAATGTTCAATCATATTAAAATCTTAATATAACCTTATGTATACTCCATATAAAATTAATAGAAGACAAAACTTTTATATCAAAACAATATCCATTATATCAAACAAATATCCATATAAAATAAATATTATAAAAATAATTAAAAACAAACTAAAAACGCTATTAGTAATTTAGTAGAAAAACATAAACTTAGAAAACTAATATTGTAAATAAATTAAATTTAGGTAAAAACATTTTTTTTAAAATATTGATGATGTATCTTAAAATCTTTTTAGAAAAGAAGTAAAAATGTTTTTAGTTAGAGAAACAAATTATTTATATAATTAATTATTTAACTATTTCATCCATGAAATTAAATAGATTTATGTGTTGATTCAAGCCATTAATTGGATGTATTTATGGGTTTATTCAATCAATTTACTCTATGGTTTATTTAACACTTAACCAATTAGTTTAGATTATTTTCAATCAAATTTTTAGGTTGAAAAAAATTATATATGTGTGTAAAATTTTATTAGATTCTAAATAATATGGAAATCTAAATATCAAAATTTGGAAATTTTTAAATTTTATAGAAATAATAAGATTGAATATATGTTAGAAAAATGGAAAGTAGAAATTATCTAATTTATTATTCATTTTTCTCTCTTTTTTGTTGGGTTTCTTTTTTAATTAACAAAATAATTTAGGTAAATAGTTAATTAAATATACATACTTCTCTTAAAATATACATTATCTAAAATTTTAACCTAATTCATTATAGATTTAAATGAATAAAATTTAAAATTTTATTTGAGATTAATTTAAAACATCTAAACTTGTTTTAACATATGTTCAAAATTATATATGTAAAAAAAGAAAATAAATATTATCGATTTGATTATTTATTTTACCTTTCCTCTTTTTTGTTGGTTTTCTTTTTAATTTAATAAATAATATGTAGAATATAGAAAGTAAAAACTTATCTATTTGATTATTATTATTTTATTTTGGTTGGTTTTTTCTTTTTAATTAAGGAAATAATTATTTTACGCGTGTCATACTCTAATCCATCAAGCAATATATATCATGATCTCGTGAAGTATAACCCAAGTTTATATAATAAGATATAACTGGATCAAAATAGTTTTAGAAGAGAATAATTTGATTCCAAAAATAGTGTGAGATATTATTGGTGAATAAAAAGTATAATATATTTTTTTTGTCGTCAATAATATTTTTAATTTATAAGATACAAATTAGTATCAGAGCTTGGCAGTTCAAACTACTTTCTATTCTCTCTTAAAAATAACTCAACGTTCTTCTTTCTCCTTCCAAATTAAAAAAATCTTTATGTTTCAATAAACATATTTGATCATTTCTGCGCTGCAATGGATTACGAGGTATCAAGAATTGGAGAGATCGTAGAAGGAGAAGTAGAAGAGTTGGAGCAGATTGATCTACCACCTGGGTTCAGATTTCATCCAACAGATGAAGAACTCATAACTCACTATCTAAGACCTAAGGTTCTAAACACTTTCTTCTCTGCTATAGCCATTGGTGAAGTTGATCTCAACAAGGTCGAGCCTTGGGACTTGCCTTGTAAGTTATCTTTATCTTCCTTTACAGATTTCTAAGAATCTCTCTGTTTTTTTTTTACTTCTTAACCACTCTTTTTTTTTTGGTGGAGTAGGGAAGGCTAAGATTGGGGAAAAAGAGTGGTACTTCTTTTGTGTACGAGACCGGAAATACCCAACTGGTTTAAGGACGAACCGGGCTACTAAAGCCGGTTATTGGAAAGCTACAGGCAAAGATAAAGAGATCCTCAAAGAGAAATCTCTTGTGGGTATGAAGAAAACTTTGGTTTTCTATAAAGGAAGAGCTCCTAGAGGAGTAAAAACCAATTGGGTCATGCACGAATATCGTTCAGAAGACAACTATGCCATCGATAATATCCCTAAGACCGCTAAGGTAATATATGTCAATGTTTTAACGCTATACGATGGTTATATAAACATTGAATATATAGTTGTTTTATTTTGTTCACGCAAAAACAATATGGCTTCTCACTGATATATACTATATTTTATCGGATATGCGGTTTTTCATTGATATGTATATCCGATAAAATATAGTATATATCATTTAAAAACCGTATTTTTTGTACATGATATAGTAAAAAAAATAAAACAATTATATATTCAACGTTTATATGACTATCGTATAGCGTATTTTAGAACATTGATACGATATTTATACCATATAATGTTTATATAATTAGCGTATCGCATCAATGTTTTAAAATATGCTATACGCTAACTTTATAAACATTATATGGTTTTTTCTATTTTAATTCTTGCATAAAAAATAGTACGGCTTCTCACTTTAGCGGATATATATACCACTTATACGGTCAACATAATGTATTATAGAACACTGATATATACAAATATATTGCATAATTATTTGTGAGAGAATTCTCAATTTTTGTTAATTCTGAAGTTGGATTTGATTTCTGAATTGTTTGGGAATGCAGAACGAATGGGTAATTAGTCGTGTTTTTCAGAAACGAGCAGATGGTAAGAAGGTGCATATCTCCGGTTTAATGATGCCCGGTTCAATGTTTCACAAATTCGAACCAATCGGTTTACCTCCATTGGTGGATTATTCTTCATACCTCAAGAGCAGTGGCCAAGACGTTGGTGATTCGTTGTCTCGCGTGACCTGCACAACTGAGGACCAGAGTCTCGTGGCTGAGTCTAAAGACGATATTAACCTTACCATGTTTGGTTCTTCATCGATAAACATGATACCGAACATCGGTACTCTACTAAACTCTGATCCTCTGTTTCTTCAAGACAATTCTTCGATAATGAAGATGTTGCTTGACAGTGAAGAAACCCCATTTAAGAAGAATCTTCAGAGTTTGGATATATCAGAAAGCGAATTAACCGCGAGTTCTTGGCACGGTCACGAACTTTCTGGTTTGGCCGGTTCAGTGAATCTCGATTGTGTTTGGAATTTCTGAATTGGAACATTAAAAATTGGGGTAATGGGTATTTTAGGGGTTTATAGTTGTTGTGTTAAGTGTTTGCTTTAGCTAGATTCTATACTCCAAGAGTCTAGGATATACAAAGATGATAATGAAAGATTCTTGTAACATTTTATCAAAAAAAAAAAAAAAACTTCTTGTAACATTTTGTAAAAAGGACCATTATAGTGAAAATCGACAATCTTACCATATGTAATCGATCAGTTTGATATGAATTCAGTTTCAGTTAAAAAATATACTCCCTCTGTTTCAAATGTTAAGAATATTTCACACATATTAAAGAGTATTTATTTTATTAATTTATTTTTCATCACTCTTTCTATTTTTTTTTACTCAAAAAGCTAATGGATTCATACAAAATGCTAAAAGAACATGAAGATGCGTGTTTAGTTTCCCACAGTTTCCCAAAAATATATTAGTTATTTCACTTATTAATTAATTATAACATTAAAAAATACATAAATTAATCAAAACATCAACCTTTTGAAACATAAAAAAAATCCTCAAAACATCAACCTTTACGAAGGAATAATTATTTTTAAATTTCTTTTAACAAAGACTAGTTTCCATTTGGGCTTTTCTAATCATCAGTTTAAATTCTGATTTCAAACTTTTAGATATGAAATACATCAGTTGATGACCTTTCCCAATCATTTATTACATTAGTCATATTTTTCCTTCGTTTGAGTTAAAGCAGTTCAAATTATCCAAATTAGACAATAAAACCAAACAATGATCCATTGGCAACAAAATTAGTTAAAAACCAAAAAATTGTCAATATTTCTCTCAATGAGCCTAGTGTAGATGTCATTACATGTGTCTTAGGCAATGAGTGTATATCCTATCATGATATCGAACCGGATTACCTTTCGGGTCAGCGGGTTACTGGATGGACGGTTGATCCAGGTCAACCACATATCAATAAACTAATTAATTAAGAAAGTATAATATCCTACAGTAACAATAAAATGCTTAGTCTATCATGTCACAAATCAATGGCAGTTTTTTTTATGCTTTTTTATTCTATAATTCACGGATTTTAACATTAAACCCGAATTGAAGTAGTGTATCACTCTCGGTTTAACCGCTCAAACCAACCAGTTCGATCCGAGCATGAAAAGATTGGTGTTAGGCTGCCAACCAATATATTTAATATAGGGTTTCTGCAAAAAAACCATCAAGCTTTTTTTTTGCAAGATAAACCCTCTTGTCAAAAATGTGTGGGTCAACCCCTCCACCTCCAAAGTCACCCGCTAAACAGCTCTTGGCCATATCGTCGACGTGGCACCGTTAGCCGGTGTTAAAAAACTAAAAGAATCACTAAAACGACGTAGTATTGGGAAAAAAAACATGATTTTTTCAAAATATGTGTCGTTTTGGTTAATAAAAAACGGTGTCGTTTTACACTTACAATCGAATTAGGTTTTTATCAGGGCCAAATCTGATTTGGGGCTAAAATTAGGGTTCTTCACTATCTTCTCTCTCAATTGCGATTTGGGGATTTCTGGGTAGAAGATTGGCATCGCCGAATTAGGTAATTAATTTGGTGTCTCATCTCATTTCGTGGGTCGATTTAGTCAATCTTCTTCTTTTCTTATAAATTGTTTAAATTCGTCATGTCATTTTCACTGTGAAATTTGAAATAAAGGCTGGGTATTGATGGATGAATGTGTGTGTTTGCCGAATATATGGCTATTTTCACATTTGTGGTTTGGTTGAATATCTGGGTTGAGGAGAATATATGGGTTCCTGTTGTTAACTTTTATATAGTGTGTTCTCTTTCAAGGTTTGAAGCAGATGTTCAATTGTGCTTAGTTGCTTTGCATAGTTTGATAGTGAGGATGAGTTTTGATTTATTTTTCCAAGCTGGTGGTTACTGGGGTGACCCTGTTGCACATGCTGGCTTAAAGATCAATGTATTCGCTCCATGGTCTAGGTAATGATTCAGTATTATTTACATAAATTCTTGTGTAGTTTACATGAATTCTGCAAATCATCTTATATTCTATTTATTCTTGTGTAGAGCTTTCTTCTCCACTAAAAATCAATTTCAAAAAAAAAAAACCAACCATAAATCTAACTCCAAAATATAATATAATAAAAATCAAATTCATTAATATCTAACAACCATAAATCTAACTCCTAAATTTCAAATAAATCTACTAATCCAAATCAAAAACCCTAAATCTAAATATCTACATCTATCAACCATAAATCACAATGCTAAATCTAACACAACAAATCCTAAATCTAACAATCCAAATACTTATTAGGGAAAATTAGGAAATCTGCCACGAGAGCCGATTTTTTTAAAAATTGTGCCATTAATATAAAGTGCCTCGGACCATGCCATTTTGAGGTAATGAAATGATCCTATTGCCCTCCAATCGATTGAGTATCCAAATTTTTGAAATCTTTTAAACTTCCTCACGTGCCAGACTTCATCCTTGCCACTCGCGTGAGTGTTGCGCATGACGAGTTGTCTCGTCGTAACCCTTCTCTTTTTCTTTTATTTGTCATAATTATCTCCAAATTTTTTTTATTTTGCTTTATATCCTCTATTCCTTTCACAGCGATCTTCTTCGACGGAAATTGCCAAACCGACTGAGACAAGGAAATACAGTTGAAATTTCTACAGCCTCTGTAGAGATAGTAAGTTAAAGTCAGGGTAGAACCCGTATATGTTTCCTTTTTTGTTACTCTGTTCATGTGATTCTTTTTCCTTTTTATATAGTTGATTTCCAATTACTGTATATTTGTCTACCTGAAAGTAGAGAAGGGTATGCATGTGACCCGATATGGATATCTAACAAAGTTTGTCCCTCAAATGATGTTGCCCGTAGTTACAACTTGTCCACAGATCCGAAACTAAATCTACTAACAGTTTATTTAGTCCACAGATCTGCATATTAGACTTGAATTTTGACTGTATTTTAAACAGATTTTGTCTATCTGCAATGCATGTGGCACGATTCCAAAATCGTTCAAAGTTTGTCTCGATTATTGGAACTCTTCCATAGATACTAAATCTAAATTTTTCTGCAGATCAAAAATGGCAAGTGGAAGAGAGATAGGCGAAACCTCTAGTACGAGGAAGCTTAGAAAAAAAATACAGGCACCGATGGTGGTTTTGAGCCGCCCGCCGGGGATGAGCAGATTTTAGACGGCAGGGAGCTTCCCCCTCGATTATTAGCTACCAATCGGTACCCTCCAGATGGGTGCATTAACTGTTGTTCGAAACCAAAATATTTGCTGGACCTGGTTCACGCTCTTGAAGGAACCCCAGAGTTTGAGAAGCTAATGGAGTCTCCTTTTGGAAGCTTGTCTTAACTTCCTGTCCGGAAATGCTCTTTATCCAGAAAACTTGTGCATAACATTGTGTCGTGGTCTAGTGACTGAAAACGAGCACGAGTTGTGGTTTGCCTTCGGCAAAAATCCTATAAGATTTTCTCTGAGAGAGTTTGCCATTGTGACTGGCCTCTCCTTCAGTCCCTTTCCCATCGGTGGCAGAAATCAAGAAGATGCAAACACCCCCGGAAGGACAAAACCGTTATTAGAATACGTTGATCTGTTCAAAGCATGCAAAAACGGTCAAAGAAATTCTCAACATGTTAAAAAGAGACCAACGAAAACCTGAGGACAAAAAGAATGCATGAGTGGGGGAGATTTAGGCTCGCTCTTATTCTTATCGTGGAAGGTATTCTTATTTGTGGTGCTCAGCCAGGTAGAGCATCCCTCGAAGTTGTAGAGATGGTGAGGCACTTGGATTCTTTTATGGCATATCCATGGGGGGGGGGGGGAGTCATTTGAGTTAACTCTGCATTTAATCAAAGTTGGTAGTAAAGTTGAAAACATGGAGATTCTCCTGGAAAAACTTATGCAGTCCCACACTCTGTGCCATGGATTCCCATTAGCCATCCAGCTGCTCATATTCCGGTCCTGCTCTCTTTTGGAACAATATTTAACCAATGCTGATGAAGAAACGTTTGCTGAATCTGAAAAATTGCAGCTGAGCAAAGTCAAAACCTTCCACAACAATAACATTCTCCAAACAGAGTTCGACCCCAATGTAATTATCTCTCTTCCTACTAAGCTTAGTATTACCAAACGTATGTTAATCCTTAATTTTATTTTTATTCAGGTTCAAGTCCAAATGATTATTGAGACGGATGACCTTGTTGATGAAGCTAAATTGGCTTGGCCTGCCGATATTGAAGATCCTGCCATTGACTACTTACAGAGTCTTATTGAGCAAGGTCACCAATTCAAGATTGAAGATTAGCGTGGTGGTTATACTGGATGCGTTCAAATGACGCCAATTCCACCTAAAAGAGCAGTATGTCAGCTTAGACCTTATCAGGGACAGGTTAAAGAGTAAGAAACCAGAGGCGTGATGACGACGATGATGACGACCTTTTGTATCAGATTGAAGTGATAAATTATTCTCACTCCATGGAGGTGAAGAAGTGGTGGGAATCTGAGAGAGGTATGTTGAAAGAAGTATTGAAGCGTGAAATATTGGAGGAATTGTTAGTTTCTAGATCAGGAATGGGTGGAAATCAGGACGGTCCTCTAGCCCCCGAGGTAAACATCCAAAGTGATGATCAAGTTGGCCGACGTGTAGATATTAATTTTGAAGTCAATGATCCGGTGGACATCAACAACCCCAACGTTGACGGAAATGATGACATGGACATTTCTAGTAAACTGCCAGACGAAAATTACACAGTTTCAAATAGCGTGGACGATACTGGTAATCCGATAAGCAGTGATGAAGCGATGGACAAAGTGAATAATGTACTTGGACAGCTTAAGGACTCAGGTTGTCTGACTGAACCATTGGTAATTCTTTATGTTTTCCTAATTTCTACAAAATAAATACTCAGGGAATACATCATCGACGACCACGTAGTGAAGAAAACATTCTTCAAAGGCATACATACACCACAAAACTGGGTAGATACCAATGTAAGTTGTGACAGTGAAAGTTTTATTTCTTTATCAATACCATCTTATGTTAACTTAAATGAATATATTCGACATTTGTTTCCAGCAAATGGAAGCCATGTTGAGCTTTGTTTGGCATAAGCAAGGGGAGTCATTAATTGAGTCAAATTTGGCGTTGTTGACACTTGGTTCATTCGGACACTGGTCAACGAATTCAGGTCCTTCAACAAGCACAAACCAGGTAAACCATTTCCTTGGAACAACCTCCTGAAGAACTTTGTGCGTGGCATATTACCATGTCATGCAACCAGGATAATGTGGTTTCGTGATGTCGATGTTGTCTATGCTCCCATGAACTGTGGTAAGGGTCATTGGGTGGCCCTAGAAATAGAGTTGAAGGTTGGTCAAATACACATTTTAGACCCACTCACAACAGCGAATGCGGAGAAGAAATTAAAGAAGGTGATATCTCCCATTCTCTCAATGCTACCACCACTCATCACTGACATCTTATCGCCGAAGGGGATTGATATGAATTTCCCAAATTCATTTGTTTTTGAGAGGGTAGTAAATTTTTCTCAGAATGAACGAGCTGGAGATTGTGGACCATTGGCGGTAAAATTCATTGAGCTAGATGCCCAAGGGTTTCGACTAGACGATATCAACGATGATATGGTGAATGAACTATGAATAAAGTATGCTGTGGACATTTATGAGGAGTTTGTCCAGTCCATTTGTGTTTAACGAACTACAAGTTATGTTGAATGGACCATGTCTTTCATAAACTTTATTTTGATAAGAACTTGTGGCTTTCATTTTCGCTTTTACCAATCGACAACTTTCATTTTGAATACTTTATTTTGGTAGTTTTCTTTTTACAAGTTTCCGGAACTGTGTTTTTAATATGTTAGGATGTTATGACTTGTTGTTGTTAGTTAAGTGTGAATCACTCTACCTAAGTAAATGGTATTTAAGATGAATACTCCCTTATTTAAGTGGTCCCCAGCCGGGTAACACAACAACAAAAATGTCTCTTCCTGTAGAAGGCATAAGTTCTTTATTTGCTTTACCAGAACATATTGTTCAGCTAATTTTCATCTTGGTTGCTAAGGATGGTTTTAAAGATTTGTCTCAACTTATTCGATCATGCAAGGAAAGGTATGACATAGCTACGATAAACAAGGTATTGATGGGAGCTTGTCTTAAAGGTTTTTTAAAATAATCCAGCACTTGTCCATCCTCAATCCATCTACCGCTCCTTTTCTAGATGTCCCCTATCTGGGAACCACACGACATGTTACCTGGAGAGTTTATTTAAACACCGCACATACTACAGATCACATATATCCTTAACTACTGTAATCAAAACCCTTATTTGCTGAGTGGGGGAAATTACAAATACTTTTAGAACTCCCATTATTGGTGAGTAGAATATGTCAATTCTTTCCCAATGCTCCACCACCTCTCAAAACCCTCAAAATCGTGTGCTTTGCCGCTGCAGCTATGCAGCGAAAGTGGTGACCTTTAGTACTGATAAAAATCTGGGGAGGCTATTCTATGGTTGCCAGTTGTATCAGGCAATTTTTCTGTTATTGTCGTATAAGTTAAATTTCGTTTCGCTTAATTGCAGTATTTTTTTAGTTTTCCTAACAGTAGTTGTAATTTGTATAATTGAAGAAAGGGACAAGCTGCAATTGTTTTTCCTGGTGTGAAGACTACACCGCATCAGATAAGCCTCGCAGTGCCTGGTCAGATGCCATGGAGAATATTTGAGCAAAGTCCAGGGTGGTTAAAGAATTGTCGGTGGCTACGCGAGAAATGGTCCACGTAATTGAAGCTAAAACAGCAGAAGCATCTAGTCTAGAGGATTCGATATGCAAACTGCAGGCTGCATTGGGACGAAGGAATACTTTCATAGCCATTCTCCTGATAGTCATCGAAATTCAGTTAGCTATCGTCATTGGTAGATAATGTTTAATCAAATGCATCCAGATGTATTAAGGGTATCCTTCAAAGACCAAAATAGAAAATGTAATGTTATTGTCTAATTATTGTTTATGTTTTCCACGAACGACTAAATTTTGTCCCCAACACATGTGCGACGAAGTGAAATGGTTTTAGTCTATCGATATTTTTGAATTTTGAATTCAAATTTCAAATTTGAAAGTAAATAACTAAAACTAAGTAATATAACACATTACCTTCGAATACAATAATATAAAATGTAATGTTATGGTCTAGTAAGCGTTTATGTTGTCCACAAACGACAATATGTTGTTCCTAACACATGTGCGACGAAGTTAAATTGTTTTAGTCTATCAATATTTTTTAATTTTGAATTCAAATTGCAAATTTCAAATTTCATAATGAATAACTAAAACTAAGTAATATAACACATTACCACTCCATATGTTTTTCATTGTATCTCAAAAATGACTGACCCTATGGGAGACGACAATACATTCTCTTTCCACATCGTAGTAATGGTTGCAGCTCGGAAAGGTTATCAGAATTTCTATCCTTTTGTTTTTGCGGGATGTGATAGATGGAATGCTGCATACTCCCCTCAAACACTAAAAAATTCCGATATCGATGAGCTTTTCCTAACACCAGCTCGGATCTACTTTGAATCTCCTTCAAGACCTTTTTTCGAGAAGTGTTATGCTCCTAGTAACCCTTCCACACTTTACATCGAAGGCCTTTGCCTTGTTTATCAGGGAGGACCTCTCGAGCCTACCATCCAGATGCTTCGTGCAGCTTCGAAGGAGTTAAAGCGGGGAGTTTTTGCCTTGAGCCTCGTCCAAATTTGTTCTGGTGATTTAGAAGGTGCAAACACAACACTTGAGCCCCTTTGCGTTGATCACCCTCTGGATAGACCACTGTATACTTGGGCAGATCTAGAAGATGCAGAGGCTATCACGAAGATGATGTTTAGTCAGTTAAAAGTTTTGAGCAGTGGTAAGAATAGACGGTTTATAAACACTTGGAGTTCTCCCACACCGAAATACCATCTCTTTTGTGAGGAGAAGAATTGTGACTGTATTGTCCACTGCTACGAGACATCGGGGTGTACCAAATGTTTCTTCCACCAGAAATCTTTCATAATGTGTTAAATGATCTGACTTTTTGGCTATCATTTTGTATTGTGTTCTGATGTTGTAATAATAATGTCTACTTTTTCATAATAAATTATTGTCCCCCTAGCTACAAATTGGATGTATTTTTCTCATACATATTCTGTCCACCTTTACTTTTAAACAATCTTTACTTTGTATTGTCCACTGTTACGAGACGTTGGGGTGTACCAAATGTTTCTTCCACCAGAAATCTTTTATTATGTGTGAAATGATCGAACTTTCTTCTATAGCCTGCTACCTACTTGGCTATCATGTTGTATTGTGTTATGATGTTGTAATAATAATGTGTACTATTTAATATTAAATTACTGTCTCCCTAGGTACAGGAATGATGGTTTTTTCTCATACATGTTCTGTCCACCAACTATATGGCAATTTTAAACAACCTTTACTTTGCAACTTCAGAAATACCATTCCTTGAAAACAACCAACATGTAACCATAGGCAAAATATATCTTTAATGTCTCCACAAAAAATAAGAAACATAAACCAAAAAAAATAATGCGCAAATAGAATGGTCCCCGAACATGTTCTACATCACCCCAATCCTTACAAAACTCCAAACATGTTATCGTAGAGAAGAATATAAAAAAAACATCTTCCTCTCACTGGGGTAATTAGCAGACATAACCACAAAAATAAAATAACCAAATACTACGCCGCACTAGATGGGGTTTTTACACGTTGTCCTGTTGTGTCCTCTAACACAACATCTTGAACACTAGTAGAATAGCTTCCCTCCTTGCAATGAAGAAAACTTATTAGCCCACTTTACTAATTGGTAAACTTGATATTAAGGTAACCCTCACCATTTGTTCCCCTTGTGACAATATTCTTTTTTTCTTAGGCCTTCCATAGGCTCTTTTTGTTTTTGGAAGCTTCACAGCATTATCCGCAGTTGCCGTAGGGACGTCGATATCCTTCACACTGTAACAATTACCCAATAGAGAATGTATATCAACACCGTTTATTCCAATGGTGGCTAATGCGTGATAGCATGGTATCATAAGCACATCAAAACTCTACAGCTACATGTCCTCCTCTCCAAGTCTACCTTGAAAACACAACCTGCCCCATCATTTACTTGATATACCCATGAACTTGCTGATATCACACCGTAATCCGTTGATACTGCGAGATGCTCAATAAGTTATTCTTCTACCTTAGGAGTACATTTGCTCTTTGTCTTAGCTGCAACCTTCCGACAAGTACAAAACCATGTCATCAACATTCCACTTATAAACTCTACCAACACTGCGATTAGGTAGTCTACGACCTTCTTCATGGCGTTGTTTAGAGATTCTGATATGTTACTGGACATTACATTGTAACGTTTCCCCTTAAAGTGAGCTAAGGACTAATGCTCAAACGCTATATCGATAAGATACTTAGCGCAAGCTGGACGGCGCCTTTTAACCTCATCTAACCAGTACCCGAAATCACCGACTGTGAATGCCCTTGCTGCATTATCTACTATTTTTGCCAGACCTTCACTTTTGTATCTATGTTTGATATTTCTCAGCAAATGCACGGTGCATGACCCATGATGTGCACACGGGTAAACTTTTCCTAGACCAGAGTTTATAGCCGCATGTCTATCATATACAAATACTAGGTTTTCTTCATCCGGCACAAAAGCAATAAGTTGTCTAAAGAACCATTCCCACCTTTTTCATTTTCCCCGTCTATGACACCAAATCCCAACAGGAAAATCTGCGTATTACCATCTTGTCCACTAGCTGCCATCAGACATCCTTTATATTTCCCTTTCATTTGCGTTCCATCTATCACTATTACTTTCCTCAAATATTTATACCCAGCTATAGATCCTCCCAAAGCAAAGAATAGGTACTTAAAGGCAAGTTACCATCTTTATCCACTATTGTGTGGACATTTGATAATGTCCCCGAATTGGATGTCTTCAGAAGATGTAGATACGTAGATAAGAACTGGTAACTTGCTTCCTCTGTCCCTCGAGCACTTGATACTGCCAACTCCTTAGCATGCCAAGCTTTCATAGACGATATAGTCACACTACATTCTGACAAAACTAATTCAAGGATTTCACATGCCTGGGGACCCCTCTTACCATTAGCAAATATGGCTTTCATTATGTCCGCTAGTATTTTAGACGATGCGTTGTTCCCATACTTTGATCGTGTCACAACAGAACAAATGTGTTTTAGGCACACTGTCCGAATTTTAACATTCTTTGAATTTTTATGCGTAGTTGCATATACCCGTCACTCACAACTTGGATCTGCACAATTTGCTATTGCCCTTTTTGTGTCAGACTTCCCCATCTTAAAATGAAACAACCTTTTCATAGCATACATGGACAAAGCTTCTGCAGCTTGTTCTTGTCCTTATACACTTTGCCCACATAGATTGCATCTCCAGCCCTTCTTAAATCCATGTTAGCTTGATCGCTTGGCAGGTGATATGATCCTAGATGGCACAAGGAGCTTGGAGCGTGAGGAGCAGCTTGAACTAGAGAAGCAGCTTGAAGCTGAGGATATTCTTGTCACACCAGTAGGACCCAAGACTCGTTCAAAAGCCAAAACACTCAAGCAAAGTGATTTCAACAAATGGGAAAAGTGTCTCAGTTGTACTCTTTTTCCCTTATCAAGTTTTGTCCCATTGGGTTTTCTTGACAAAGTTTTTAATGAGGCAGCTGATTCACTTCTTCATGCCCCATTTGTTGAACCAAAGGCCCAAGACCTATTTATCATCATCATTTCCGTGGCCAAGAGAGGAGAAGAAGGTTATTTCAAATTTCAAACTTCATTTTAATGATATTGTTATTTCCAAGACCTTATGCATGTTGTTTTTGTTTTGTGTGTTTCTTTTCTTTTATATTCTCTTGTAACATGAACTAAAAACCGATCTTTCTTTTTATTCTCAAACTTTTTAAGTAAAGATCATTGATCTTTTTTCGTGTATTGAATCTCGATCACTTAAGACTTATCAAAGGGTCTTCCGCAACCTTTTGTGGCGTCTATCAATCCATTTCACCTCTTTCTTTGCTTGTGTGTCGAGCCTAGATTGAGTTCATTGTCCATAACTTCACGGTGTCAAAATTGGTGTGTGATTCCTAACCAGAATCGCATCAAGTGGTATCAGAGCACCACCGAGAAGTTAAGTGTTTTCTGTCCAATTTTGTTTCAATTTTCATAAAATATTGGCTTGTCATAAAATCACGAAATCAATTGAATCTGAATCGAGGACAAGTGTAGTATTTGTTAAAATTTATTCTGGAATTTTTGAATGTGTTTTGATAATTTTTTGAGGTCGATTTCGTCAAACAGTCGTGATTAGGGTTCTTTGGCATTTGAAGAGTCAATTTCGTGTTTTGCTCATTTGATCGAGATTTCTTTCAAAGGAACATGTTATTGGGATACTGTTGTGTTTTTTTTCAGGCAGAGATGGCCGATCTTGTTAAGGATTCAAGCAAGAACCGCAACAAGCTCTTCATTGAAATGTTTACCGCAAAAATGGAGCAAGTGTTGGATAGACAAATGGATGCACTTTGTCAAGGACTTTAACAAGAGAAGAACAGAGCACAACAAATGAGGGAACAAGAGATTAATCCCAAGCCACCAGCCGATACATCGAGATCAACTCGGCGCAGCCCACATAAAACCTCTCTTACTCCCAAATCTTAGTTCAAATTTGAATCTAATTTTCAACAAATTAATGAGCTTCAACTCTATAAATTTCCAGGAAAAGGAAACTACTTAAAGTGGGAACTAAACATGGAAGATTGGTTCCACTACAACCACATTCTCAAAGAGAAGAGGTTCGATGTTGCAACTGGCCAACTCGTTGGAGATGCTTATAAATGGTTGTTGCAAGAAGTTTATGATCGCTAGTATTACAAGAGTTCAACTATCACCTCGTGGAGAGAGTTTAAGGAACTAATGGGAGATAAGTATGCACCAAAGGAATTGTACAAGCACGTTCCAAGTGAGAAAATGGAGGCTCACTCAACATCTCAACCAAAGAAGGCCACTGAACAAGTCGCAGTTCACGAGCAAAGCCAAAATCCATCAGAAGAATCAAGCAGTGAACCAAAGCATTGTAAGTCCTTTAATCTTTCAAAATCCAAGGAAGTCACTTGTTATAACTGTCAAAAGAAAGGACATTTTACTGCAACTTGCCCTGAAGAACACGAGCTAAATATCACTTTATTAGGATCAAAACTGAGCTCACAAAACTCAAGTAGTGAAGTAGTTAATCAAGGTTTAGAAACTTTCAGTTCTTGTGTGATGCACTTGTTCTTGTCAAAGGATGTTGATTCAGGTCATACTATGGAGCATGAGGATGACAAAGCTGAAGGAAGCACAAAAGAAAAAAATCAACTCTTTGTGTCAACCACTTCACAAGCTTGCCGAGATAACAATTATAAACATAATGACTATGAGCGTGTGGCGGCTAGACCTGGATGTGGTTCAAATATCACCATCTTCAAAGATAAAATGTTATCAAACATCTTATGAGGCACTCAGGTAAGTTTAGCTTTTGAGTTTATTCGATGTTGGAATAATTTTATTTTCACTCATAGCTTCAAACAACCTGTTTTAAATGTTGAAATTTCAAGTATAATGCACTTGATTTTTCTCTTAAGTGCCAAGAAAGATACAGGTTCCTTAGATGTGTGCAACGGCTTAGGAGGCATCACATCCACAGGGAGCTTAAAAATGGATCAAACAGAGAAAGTAAGAAGAACTGAACACATCATGGTGATCAAGGAAAAACCACCAGATGCCTCACCACCAATAAAAACCTGAGGGAGAGGGTATAATGCGACCATTGATAACATTTCATTTTGGCATGTTTTTACTATTGTTTTATTGCAACTTAGCATAGGTTTTAGGCATTAATCTTATCACTTATTGCATTTATTTGACATTTAGGATATTTAGTTTCTTTGCATTAGTTTGCATGCATTTTGCATACTTGTGGTACTTTCAGGTACTTGGAGCTGCAAGGAGTCATTACTTGTGTGACCTCTCAGGCTATGAAGCGATGTGAGGATTTCTATGAGGAGTCATAACTCGAGTGACATGGAGCCATAGAGTTGAAGACTGCAAAGGAAGCTCAAGTTACTCGAGAAGGCTACTCGGATGAAGACTCGAGGAGGCTACTCGACCAGACCACTTGACTATTGGGTCAAGTGGTGAGCACCGCTTCGAGAAGATTCTGCAAATTATAGTGAATTCTCATTATCCCTAATTCTTATGTATAAATACCTAGGTTAATGATAACTCGCGGGGGCGATTTTATACAACTTTTATTTCTGCGCCGCTTTAGCATAATTAGTTTATCTCTCTTAGTTTTCTCTCTCTATTTTATCTTTAGAATTCGATTTGGATTTTCTATGACTCTTTGAGATTTAATAAGATTGAGTTGCCAGTTTAGAGTCATTGTCTACACATTTATCATTTTAAGCTTACTAGATCAAGTTTCATTTGCATACAAGATCTGAGATTTTCATCTAGCAAGGCTTGTTCTTGCTACTAGACTTCTCGGATCGATCTTCTATTTGTATTAGCCTTTTGTTTAAAGTCTTACTGATTTGTGTTAAAGTTTTGTTTGTGTTGCATCAGGTACCATTCTACTCGATTAGTCTACTCGAGTTTTTCTCTCGAGTCGTCCTTACACCGCATGCAAGCACGCTCTCAGACTCGCTTAGATCAATCCACAAAGGAAACACCAGTTGAAATGGCAGCGCAACCTACACCTCGCATCATTGGAGCTGGTGATGCACCAAGCACACACTCCACCAGGTAAGGGATTGTGGCACCTCCTGTTGCCAACAACAACTTCGAGATCAAATCCGGTCTCATCGGCATGGTCCAAAGCCACAAATTTCACGGTCTCCCCATGGAAAACCCATTGGAACATCTTGACCAATTCGATCATTTGTGTGAGCTCACGAAGATTAACGGTATATCTGAAGATGAGTTCAAGCTTCGTCTATTGCAATAGGAACGAGCTTTGCCCCAGAAATGATCGAATTGGGATGATTGCAAGAAGGCGTTTCTCCTGAAGTTCTTTTCCAACTCCAGAACTGCAAAGCTGAAGAATGACATCTCAAGCTTCACTTAGAGGAACAATGAAAACTTCTCAGAAGCTTGGGAGAGGTTCAAGATGTATACCACTCAATGCCCTCACCACGAATTCAGCAAGGAATCACTCCTTTGCACACTATATCGAGGCGCAAGTCTGAAGATCAGGATGCATCTGGACACTGCCAGCAATGGCAACTTCCTGAACCAAGATGTCACTTCTGGATGGGATTTAGTTGAGAATCTAGCCATTTCTGATGGAAACTACAATGAAGACTTCGACAGAACGATCAGGGGATCTTCTACTTCTGCTACTTCCAACAGCAAGGAGATTCAAGCACTGAACGACAAGCTCGATAAGCTTCTCCTCGCTTAGCCGAAATAAGTCCACTTTGTGGGAGAGTCATCCTCACCTGAGGATCCAACCGTTGAAGACGATCAGGTTGACGAGATACTCTACATTTAGAATAAAGCTGGTTTCAACCGAGGCTTCATCGGCATGGTCCAAAGCCACAAATTTCACGGTCTCCCCATGGAAAACCCATTGGAACATCTTGACCAATTCGACCATTTGTGTGAGCTCACGAAGATTAACGGTATATCTGAAGATGGGTTCAAGCTTCGTCTATTGCAATAGGAACGAGCTTTGCCCCATAATTCTATCACTACTTGGGATGATTGCAAGAAGGCGTTTCTCCTGAAGTTCTTTTCCAACTCCAGAACTGCAAAGCTGAAGAATGACATCTCAAGCTTCACTTAGAGGAACAATTGATATGATCCTAGGTGAGGATCAAGTCCCTGAATGCTCTCCAAGAGGTTGTGAGGATTGGTGACAAGGTGAGTGATGCGGAAGAGATGAAAGATGAAGAACAATGATTGGATCCGATGAGTCTTGGGGGATTGATGCGAAACTGTCAATCAGAATAAAATGTCAAATTACGTTCAAAAATTCCAGAGACAATTTTAACAAATACTAGACTCAATCATGGTTTCAATGCAACAAATTTCACGATTTTAGGATTAACCAATGATTTTAAACAATTCTAGCAAGTTACACGAAAATAACTGTTCAAATTCTGATAACCTCTAAATGTGACTGTTCGACGAAATCAGCTTCGGAAAATTAACAAAACATGTTCAAAAATTCTAGAATCAATTTTAAAAAATACTAGACTCTTTTTTGAAGCAGATTCAACAAATCTCACGATTTTATCAGACAAGATGAATTTATGAAAATTCCAACAGTCAGCAGACAAAACAGATCGGAATGTGAAAAGGTATAACAGATCGGAAGAGATACAACCTGGCGTGGAGTCAGCTCTGATACCACTTGATATGATCCTAGGTGAGGATCAAGTCCCTGAATGCTCTCCAAGAGGTTGTGAGGATTGGTGACAAGGTGAGTGATGCGGAAGAGATGAAAGATGAAGAACAATGATTGGATCCGATGAGTCTTGGGGGATTGATGCGAAACTTCCAAAGGGGATGGAGCACCTTCGGACTTTCAGGCTTGCTCTGGACGTGGGTGAAGACCCTAGACACGGTGAACAAGGGGTGGATCGAAATGAAACTTCCTAGGAGTGTGAAAGATCCTAAGACTTTCGGCTTACTTGGTGTGAGGATGAAGATCCGATCACTTTAATCAAGGATGAACAAACAAGTTTCAGAGAATTTTAGAATATGAAAAGATGTTTGATGACTCACAAATGAAGCATTACAAGAGTTTAAATCAGCCATTAAAACCAAAGTTTGACAAAGAAAATAACTCTTCAAGTCTTGAGATTTTCGGCTGAATCTTCTTATTGGACTTGGGCTGCTTCACTTGGATAAGAGATAGAGGTGGGCTTAAGCTTTATCAAGAGGCTGATGAGTGAGTGATATGGCTTACCTCATTAAAAACCTTATTTGGAAAACCCAATGGGACAAAACCAAATGAAGGGAAAAAGAGTGTAAGTCATATCACCTCTCTTGATAAATGTTTAGGTGGCTTGGATCACAACCAATGTGGCTGGATTAGCACACACCAAATTGCCCGAGATGGTGTTGAGGAGATGTTGCAAAGTGGTCTTGGGCTTCTCTTGTTTAGACCGAGTGATAGGACCCGGAGAAATGCATAAATCTTTAGCTCCTTGTAGCTCCGGTTCAAGCTGCTGCCTTTGCTCCTCTTTGTCGTCTCCATGCTGCATAGGTTCCTCCTCCTTGCTGGCCATAATCATATCAACAATGAAAGCTTCTCAGAAGCTTGGGAGAGGTTCAAGATGTATACCACTCAATGCCCTCACCACGAATTCAGCAAGGAATCACTCCTTTGCACACTATATCGAGGCGCAAGTCTGAAGATCATGATGCATCTGGACACTGCCAGCAATGGCAACTTCCTGAACCAAGATGTCACTTCTGGATGGGATTTAGTTGAGAATCTAGCCATTTCTGATGGAAACTACAATGAAGACTTCGACATAACGATCAGGGAATCTTCTACTTCTGCTACTTCCAACAGCAAGGAGATTCAAGCACTGAACGACAAGCTCGATAAGCTTCTCCTCGCTTAGCCGAAATAAGTCCACTTTGTGGGAGAGTCATCCTCACCTGAGGATCCAACCGTTGAAGACGATCAGGTTGACGAGATACTCTACATTTAGAATAAAGCTGGTTTCAACCGAGGCTTCATTAACTACAGGAGCAACCCCATCTTATCTTACCGTAACACCAACGTTGAAAACCCCTCAAGACCAAGTGTATCCTACTCAGCAACCTGCTCTGAATAAGACTTTTGTTCAAAATCCTCCAACAAATCCACTTGGATTTGCCCCAAGACCTGCTCCGCAGTCTGATAGTGAGCTTAAGCCATTGCTTCTCCAACTTCTTTAAGGTCAAAACGCTGCAACTCAAGATACCACCAAGCGGTTCACTGAGCTTTGAACTCACATTGATTGCTCTTACGATGATTTGAACCACAAGCTCGTAATCTTGAACAACAGATTGAAGCATGTTGAGTCCAACTCTCCTTCAGCTTCCACTAAGTCCACAGGTCAACTTCCTGGGAAAGCCGTGCAAAACCCCAAAGACTCTACAAATGTCTATGCAGTCTCCACAGCCCCAGCTATCCATCTCCTTCCTTTCAAGAAGAGATTCTCACACGTCACCTGGGATGGTGATCTTCAAGGTGGGGGGTATCCTGTCAAGCTTCTGCTGTGATCGCTGAGAGCACACCTCTCGAGCAACCCACTCGAGTGAGTGATCGAGTTGACTTTGTCTCCGTGAATGAGAAGCAAATTCTAGACCTGCACGCCATGATCAGGAGTCTTTTCTCAGAAGGATTCGCCGAAGATATTAAGAAGGAATATGAGATCATGTTGGAAGGAGAACTTCTGGAACTGGAAGAGTCCATGACCTTTGATGAAGCTGTTGAGAAACTGGGACCTTTTGGGTATGCTTTGAGAGAAAGAACCTTGAAGAGAATTTAAGATAGGAGAGCAACAGCTGCTAAGTCTCAGGAATGCCAAGTAATTGCTCAGCAGGAGGTTTTGGTACAAGAGAAGTTAGAAGATCCATGATCTTTCACTTTAGCATGCTCAATCAATAACCAAGCATTTGGTAAGTCTCTCTGCGACGTGGGTGCTTCTGTCAGCATCATGCCTTTGTCCGTAGCAGAAAGGCTTGGTTATCATAAGTTCTTACCAAGCATGTTATCACTAGTCTTAGCTGATAGAACGGTGAGATTTCCACATGGACTACTTGAAAATGTTCCAGTGAGGATAGGGACATTTGAAATACCCACAGATTTTATCATCATGAAGATCGACGAAGAACCCGAAGATCCTTTGATTCTAGGAAGACCCTTCCTAGCATCCTTGCAAACCGTCATCGATGCTAAGACTAGAGAGATACTTCTTCGAGCTAGCAACAATTTAGTGGTGAGATTAAATGCTTCATCCAGATTGGAGAGCTCAACCTCTGAAGGTCAGCTATACTCCGTGGAAGAAGTCGATGATGAAGAAATGTTCAAGCGTAACTGTCGACTGCTGGGTTATTCAGTCAATACAAGGAGTTATTCTGAAAGAGTAGTGCAACCCGTTGTCACATTTACTGAAGATGGGACACCAAGTGAAGAGTTCGCACAGGTCACTCGACCACCAGACTCGAGTGACCACTCGAGTGACCGCACAAACCACTCGACTTCATCCACTCGAGTGAATCACTCGGATGCTTCTCACAGCATACTTCTCTCGGATACTTCTCACCACACTCCTATTCAAGTAGCTGTGCCATCATCCACGACTCAACATGGTGCAAATCAGAGTACAATCCTTGCCCTACAGAGTTTGGTTGCTGAACTTTCACTCTCAGTGGAAAGATTGACTATGGAGGTTTCAAAGCTCAGGGAAACCCAATTTTCATCTGAGGACTCCAACAAGAAACCTAAACCACCAGAGATGAGTCAAAGATTTTACAATGCCCTCAGAGCATCATCTTACCATCATTCCAAGCCAAGTCCAGAGAGGTCAACACTGACTCTCAAGGACACTTTTTCAGCCTAAAAGAGTAAGAAGTCAAGCTATGTCACTTTAAACAAGTTCACTTGGGAGGAAGTCCCTTGACTATCCTTGTATATATCTTTTTAAGTTTTTATGAATCTTGTTATTTTTGATGTTTTTTTTTAGTGTTTTTGAATTCAGGTTTATGAGATTAGCCAAGTGTGCGTGAAGAGCCGGAGTCTTGAAAAGCCAAAGCACTCGAGTACTCCACTCGACCACACCACTCGACCTGACTTGTCGAGTGGTCAATGTTTTTCTAAAAATCTCAACTTTTACTCTCAACCACTCGATTCATCTAACATATCCTCTTTATTTCACTCGACTTCTTTTTTCATCATTTACACGATTTTTCAAAAAACATTTCTCAAAAATCTCTCTAGAAATTTTCTTAAAATTTTCAAATTTTTCATCAAATCATCATCATGTCATTTCACTCAACTAATTCTGACACCAACTTGTAAGTTTTTTACAACTTTTTGATCCATTTTGTCGCGAAAATCTGGGTTTGAAGTTTTTGAAATTTTTGAAAATTTTCTTCAAATTTTTCACTTGCCTGTTGTTAAATCGGGTTGGTTATGAGTAGAACTTTGCATAGAAAGTGAACCCCATGGTTGAAAATCTTAGAATTATGAAATTTTGTTCTAATTGAAGCATTAAACTCTCCGAATTTCGTATAGAGTTAGAACATAAAATTTCACCATTGCTATTTGCTTGTTTGTTAATTTGAGAACTCACTAGTAGTTTTCATTGTCAAATTTAAGCAAAATCTTTAAATTTATAACTCAACCTCATAGAATTCGTGATGAGCATTGAAAATTGATGAAATTCTTTAACTTTGGGTGTTTAAACATGGATTGCTTTGAATTGCCAATGTCTTTGATTGTCTGTTTAGTTGCTCGAGCCAAGCACTCGGTTTAGTCAAGTCGAATACAAAAATTATTTGGAAATTTTTGTCGACTCGACCTGACTGGTTGAGTGACTTACTCGAGTGATCCAAATTTTTGCTAAAACTGACAATTTTTGCAATTGTTTCAGGTACTCAGGTAACACCAGGACTCGAGCAACTCGAAGCACTACACACACTGGGAGTGGATTCTCGAGATCCCGAAGAGACATAGCTCGCAGGAAGAGAGTTTTAGAAGAAAAGTCGATGCAAAGTGAAGACGGACACAGTGATGATTCTGAAAGTTCAGATAGGAGTAAGAGTTATAACTCAGAGGAGGATCAGATCGTCTCAATACTGAAGCGGATAAAGTTCTTTGGTACTAGATACCCACACCACCCCACTATGCAAACTCTGGGGATTTGTAGAGAGGTTGGGAATCTTTACCAAGCAGCTGAAGTCATTAGGCTCACTCAGAGACCCTTTGATGGTTTCGAGGAAGAAACTTGCTACTTCTTGGCAACGGTGAAGCTTCATTTCTATGAAGAGAGATCAGGGATGGGATCTGACGAAGAACTTGGTTATGTGAGCTTCAAGATTAGAGGCTCGGAGTACACATTGTCCCTGATTGTTGTTGAGAGTGAGTTCAGGTTTAAAAGAGGGTCAGGTCAAGCTCAAGACTTTGACAAAGATGAGCTCAATGAGCTATGGTTGACGTTGGGAGGCAAGGACAAGTATAAGTCTTCCAGAGTTAAGAGCAGTGAGATTAGGCACCCTTCCGTGAGGTATCTACACATGACTCTTGCAAACACAATGTTTGCAAGAAGGGCTACAGGGACAGTAAACGAAGGGGAACTGAGGATGCTGGATAAGTCTCTGCAAGAGTACTTGGTTTACTCTTCCAAGCAAAAGAGGGACAGTGGAGAAGAGATGCGAGGAGACATGGCAGATACTGGAAATGCCATAGTTCTGATGAGGCATCTGATGAGCTACAGAACGAACGCCATCCGAAATGACAAAATGGTGAACAAAGCTGAACTTGTTGTAAGAGGTATTGTCACTCCTTTCCTTCACGCAGCTGGAGTAGAGATTACATCTCGCCCTATACCACTACTTTGGATGGATTTGGACCACATGCGTGACACGCAGACCATCAGCGAAAACCGTGAAGAGGATTAGTACGCCTTCAACTTCACTCATCCACGAGTTGGAAGGGCGAAAATCCTTCTACCCTATGGAGGATTGCCCAAGATCTACACTGAAGAGGGCGCAAGGAGTATCAGTTTTGTTCCATCGGTGAGAGATCTTTATGATCAACGAGCTGAAATGCAAGAATCTGACGATGAAGTCCTTCGTTCTTTCATGGACAGCACTCAGCCACCTCAGACCTTCTATTTCATTGACTCGGAGTGTACATCCCTACGAGAAGCTAATCAGAAGATTGGTTTTCTTCAGAAGAGGAACAAGTGGCAGGATAAGGCATTCAACGCCTTGAAGAAAAAGGTTACAAACCTCACCAAGAGGTTGGTAGCTGCTAAGAACAAGCAGAAGAAACCAAGCCTAGTCCCCACCTACTTGAGGAGAACAAGCTCACTTAGGGGCTTCGCCAGAAGATTCCACTTTGTCTCACCATCACGGAGATCATCTGTTGATCATATGCATAGGAAGATACGTCCTGACCATCCCGCTGAACACTTGGAGCCTTTGTCACCTGACTCCACAACTCACACGAATCAGGCTGAGCACGCCGAAGATGCCACTTGACCAACCTGGATCGAGTGGTCCACTCGAGTCGAATTAGGGATACGCTCAGCCAACATCACTCGACCAACCTTGGACGAGTTGGCCACTCGAGTTGCACGAGGGAGCTGAGCCGATGCAAGGAATCTCCCCAGTCATTCCACCCTACACCCAGGAGAGCATGCAGGCCAGCATTGGTGCCTACTTCACTCCACACCAATGAGGTACCACAACCTTCCCTTTGTATATACCATTGCATAACTCTTTTTGGTTTTCTTTGTTTAATCTCTTAGGCTTCCCTTTGAATTTTTATTACACAAGGGACTGTGTAATTTATGTTTGGAGGAGTGTCTAAGAGATGTATTTGACATGTTTTCTTTGTTTCTTTAATTCAAATTTTGCATCCATCTATGTGCATCTAAAACCCATAAAAATTTGAATTTTTTAGAAAATGATTTCACAAAAAAAAACAGAGTGTCATGTAGTTGCATTTGCTTAGGATTGTTGTATTTAGCATAGGGGATGATGACGAGTTAACCAATTAAGGTTTAATAACCAAACATATGATTTCAGTGCCATTAGTTGTAAGTTGTCTTATGCATTCACCTTAGTTTGAAACATAAGGCTGCACCTTGCTTGGAATTAAATTTAGCACTCTCACTTGGTTAAAAACTTGTTGTGACTTGTAAATCTATCCCTATGAATTTGAACCTTAAATTTGAAAACTTTATTATCATGATATGCTCTAAAACTTAAAACTCATGGATACCTCAAAATACTTGGATTTTCTTTCACCTTTTACCACTCTTGCTAATCCAAGTAGCTGTCTCCATTATTGAGACAGTTCCACAAAAACCAAACCAAAAACTTCATTTCAGACCAATACATCAGTTGTGAGAGAAGTGAGGCCTATTTTCGGATTGAATTATAGAGAAAGTGTTAGGTTTTGCCGACAGGAGTAGCCTCTCATGTAGTCTCTGGTTCACATTTTTTGAATCAGATTAGGCTAAGGGGTTCGAATGGGTTTTGGGTTTGAGTTTGGGAAAGAAATGAAAGAAAAGAGTTTGCTAAAAAATGTATGCCTTTGGAGAGGGTAGTTCAAAAAAAATGTATAAGTCTAGTAAAGGATTTGAAAGAAAAAGATTAGAGTTGGCTCTGATCATGAAAATAAAAAGAAAAAAATATATAGCCATACCACTCGAGTATCTGACTCGACCAAAGTGGTCGAGTCAAGTCTTAGAAAAAAATAGAAAATTTCCCAAATCCGCTAGAAGTTAAAGAAAAAAATGTAGAAACACCATCTTCTTATAAGAAAAACAGAAAGATCGATCATTGGATTCATAGAGAAAAGAAAGAAAGTCTTTAAATAACAAAGGGTAGTGCTAGGTTTAGTTTCTGAGGTTTTAGAGTTAGGGAAGTCATTGGATGATCATGGGTAGATGATAGTCTGCTCCTGTATGCATCAATTGGCTTTACCTTTAGCATTCTCTTAAAATTCAATCCTTTTCAATGAAAGATCCTGATACTTGCGCTTAAACCAGAGGAAGAAGAGATCATTTTAATCTCTTAAAACTTGTCCCTCAACCAAATGAGTTTTAGTTATTGCATATCATGATCCACTAGTTCGTGCTTAATAAATGTTAAAGGGATAGTTTACTTTGAATGCCTGTTTTGGCTGAGTCTTAGTGTTGAATTCTATGTGATGAGTATGGCTAAAGCTTTTAAGTAAAACTGTTGGGAATTGCATGCTTGAATTATTAACTATGGTGCTGACTTCAGAGGTTTGCTTAGTTTGCTAGGTTCTGATTCCCACTTTCACACTACTCTTTCATCTTATTCTTTCTATTTGCTTGAGGGCAAGCAAAGGATAAGTTTGAGAGAGTTTGATAACATTGCATTTTGGCATGTTTTTACTATTGTTTTATTGCAACTTAGCATAGATTTTAGGCATTACTCTTATCACTTATTGCATTTATTTGACATTTAGGATATTTAGTTTCTTTGCATTAGTTTGCATGCATTTTGCATACTTGTGGTACTTTCAGGTACTTGGAGCTGCAAGGAGTCATCACTTGTGTGACCTCTCAGGCTATGAAGCGACGTGAGGATTTCTGTGAGGAGTCATGACTCGAGTGACATGGAGCCATAGAGTTGAAGACTGCAAAGGAAGCTCAAATTACTCGAGAAGGCTACTCGGATGAAGACTCGAGGAGGCTACTCGACCAGACCACTTAACTGTTGGGTCGAGTGGTGGGCACCGCTTCGAGAGATTCTGCAATTTATAGCGAGACATTCATTAACCCTAATTCTCGTGTATAAATACCTAGGTTAATGATAACTCGCGGGAGGGGGCGATTTTATACAACTTTTATTTCTGTGCCGCTTTAGCATAATTAGTTTATCTCTCTTAGTTTTCTCTCTTTATTTTATCTTTAGATTTCGATTTGGATTTTCTATGACTCTTTGAAATTTAATAAGATCGAGTTTTGATTTACTGTTCCTTTTTCTAAATTTCTTTCTCACCAGATCATCCTTCATCTATGACGAGTCAAAGCTCTTCTGGGCTTTTGGCTTCGATGATGATCTCGATGAGTGAGTAGTCGTTTTAGGGTTTTCGGGGATAAATTAGGTAGTCTCTCTCGATTTCCATGGGTTCTTATTGATTTATGCTGATTCGGTTTTAAAATCCCTCATGGGTTCTTGTTTTTAATGCTTGTACCTCTCTGATCAAGAGGATCATGATTTTAGATGACTTCATGAGCATCAAAAGTGCCTTGAACCATCAGATCTAGTTTTTCCAGGGATTAAGACACCATAGCGTGAGAGTTGGTGCATCAGATGTTGATTTACGTCACGACCCAACTACTCACTTGTTATGAGTCTTTCTTGGCTTTGACGGATCGATCCTTCACCACGACAGTGGGTTGGATTGGAAGTGAGATTCGTCGTCAAGGGATTCACCCTGAGTATAGTAAATTAGCACCCATGGCGTGAGAGTGTAGATGATCCTATGAGTCTATCCCCAAGATCCCTTTGTCCTTTATTTTAGTCGTAATTTTTAGATCTGTCTTTACTTCTTTCATTTAGTAGTTTAGCACCACTAGGCCAAGTCCACTCGAGTTCACCACTCGGGTGACCTACTCGAGTCACTTAGGATTTTGCAACTAGTCTTAATTTTTGCATCTTTAGTTTATGATTTGTTAGAGTGTGACAAGCTCTGCATCTCTGGTTTAATTTTCTGTATTTTAGGTTGTTAGTAAGAAAAACCCCTAAAATATATTGCTTGACTTGCTAACTTAATCCACATGTTAAGTGCTACAGACATGCTCTAGATTAGGTTCGACATTTCGCCCTCTATACTATCTATCGATTGAAACCGAAAAAATAATAAGTTTGAGACCATCCAAACCACACCACCCCAGGAGCAAACAAAATATCACCATGAAAATTATAAAGATCATCTTCGGCTAAAACACAAGGAAGGATGCATTGGCAAGCAATCAAATTTCTTTGTGAAGGCTGGTGAGGTTAAGCAAAAAAAATTTTCAAAACAGCCATTATTCTTGTTTGATTATAACGAAGCTCTCATGAGGTTGACTAACTTTGCACCGGTGCTGCCGAGTGAGATGATGTGTCTTTTGCAGGATTATAAGGACGTGTTCTTTGTGAAGCCTAAAATAGATCTTTCTTCATTTGGTTCATTTCGAACTCATCAATGGCGACCAGTAGAGCTCTCATTGTGTAAGTTAACCTCTATAGAGGACGAGTTGGTGACCAACAATTTCCTGATCGAAGAAGAGCCCGCGGATCCAACACCACTTCCATCTATCATGATGATTATGAACACCAAGCACACCAATGACCTTAATCAGGTAAGTAACCCTTTTACTCGATTTGTTTCTCATGATTTAAGGGCTGAGAATAGGAGCTTATTATATCCAGAAATTATTGAGAAAGGTTTAGGGTTATTCAAAGAATGTTCGGAACAAAAAACTCTTGTCTTAAGATGCTTGTAAAAGAAGAACATGATAAGGACAATTCCTGGGTCCGAAATGAGACTTGTTTACTTGGTTATTGTGACTCCATGACTGTTATAATACACTTGCTTTTTGCCAAGATGTTGAAAAAATTGCAGGTACAAAAGAGGAGCCACCAGACTTAGAAGTTCCCTCATCCAATTTCTTTGTTAGAACTGGAATTGGAGATGTTTTGATGCAGGATAAGAAACCCATTGCTTATTTTAGGATGATCTTTGAGGTTGGAGAACAAGTATGGATACACTTGAGGAAGAAAAAACATTGAGCGGAAATGAAATCCAAACTGATGCAAAAGATCGATGGTCCATTCAACGTAACAAGAAAAATCAGCAAAACTGCTGAGGATGTTCTTGTCACATCAGTAGGACCCAAGACTCGTTCAAAAGCCAAAACACTCAAGCAAAGTGATTTCAATAAATGGGAAAAGTGTATCAGTTGTACTCTTTTTCCCTTGTCAAGTTTTGTCCCATTGGATTTTCTTGACAAGGTTTTTAATGAGGCAGCTGATTCACTTCTTCATGGCCCATTTGTTGAACCAAAGGTCCAAGACACATTTCTCATCATCATTTCCGTGGCCAAGAGAGGAGAAGAACGCTATTTCAAATTTCAAACTTCATTTTAATGATGTTGTTATTTCCAAGACCTTATGCATGTTGTTTTTGTTTTGTGTGTTTCTTTTCCTTTATATTCTCTTGTAACTGAACTAAAAGACGATCTTTCTTTTTATTCTCAAACTTTCTAAGTAAAGATCATTGATCCTTTTCCGTGTGTCGAATCTCGATCTCTTAAGACTTATAATTCATAAAAATTCATTCTTTGAACTTTTATGCGTAGTTGGATATACCTGTCACTCACAACTTGGATTTGCACAATTTGCTATTGCCCTTTTTGTGTCAGACTTCCCCATCTTAAAATGAAAATACCTTTTCATAGCATACATGGACAAAGCTTTCTGCAGCTCGTTCTTGTCCTTATACACTTTGGCCACATAGATTGCATCTCCAGCCCTTCTTAAATCCATGTATGCTTGATCGCTTGGCAGGCCTCTCATATTATCTCGCACAGGAGGGGCATCATCATACTGAAACTAATCTTCTACAAACATATCATCGTCGTTTACCAAGTGACTCATGATATCCTTATTGCCACTAACCTCACAAATCAATATTATCATAGATATATCAAGCGGCACTTCCTCAGCAGATTTGGCCAATGCTTCAATATGATTTCCATCATGAGTTACGTCTTGTCCACATAACAACATTTCTCCATCATTCATCATATGAGTACCATTATTGGTAATATCTTTTAACCCAAGACTAAAACCAATTGCGGAAAGGTTAAAGACAATACCTCCACCACCATTATCATTTCCCGGGTTGACGATAACTAATTCCATTGTTGGAGTCCCAACATGGACATCACCATTAACGTCACTCTGGTTTTGTCCCCCACTATTATCTCCGGGTCCTACAAAATCTTCGTGATTTGGTGGTATTTGTCCACCACCTTCTATATCAGTGGTAGACGTATTTTCACCTGCTCTCACATTCTCTACACTTAACATCTTCCTTTTCAGTCGCTGCTGCTTTGCTTCTTCAAATGGATCCCAATCTGAGGATAATCCTTGTTTATCAACTATGTCCATTCGTCACAGTCGTAATCCTCTTCTACCAATCCACCACTACTGCCACTCATTTCGTCAACTGGTCTATAGAGATTGGATCTTCTTTTGTCTCCCTTAAATTCTCTTCTCCGTTTACCACAAAACATATCTCTCTTAACAAGTTCACTTCCTCCCATAAACTGAGCTTCAACTTTCTCCATGTGCGCAATGAGGTCTTCATAAGAAATGGTATTATCTGGTTCATGGATATTGACACATCCTTCACTGACTTTTTGTCCAACCGAGATTGCACTTTTCAACGTCAACATAATGTTCAAATCAGTTTTCCCTATCCTCGATTTATTAAACTGGCGGAGGCCAACATCGTAGGAAATTGAAACAGGTGGCAAATCGTCTCATGAAAGTCAAAGAAAGCCTAGAAGTGTGAAGGAAGGCAGAGGAGAACACAGCTACAAATTTGGAGATACGTCACTAGATGTTGTAGCCAAGATCGAAGCCAACCTTGCAAAAACTAAACCAAAGGTCCCGATCATCAAATCAACTGAGGGAGGACATTTTCTTCGACCAACCATGCATAAAGAAGATTCTGGTCAAGCTAGAATTCCATTTGATGGATCCCAGTTTCAAGTTACTAAAGACATGCCATTTGAAAGTCAAGGAATGACTAAACCGGCAACACAAAAACAAAATTCGGAAGAGATGAAAGGTGAAGAACAAGGAGTGATCCGATGAGTCTTGGGGGAGGGTTGATGCGAAACTTCCAAAGGGGATGGTGATCCTTTGGACTTTCAGGCTTGCTCTGGACGTGGGTGAAGACCCTAGACGCGGTGAACAAGGGGTGGATCGAGATGAAACTTCCTAGGAGTGTGAAAGATCCTAATACTTTCGACTTACTTGGTGTGAGGATGAAGATCCGATCACTTTAAGCAAGGATGAACAAACAAGTTTCAGAGAGTTTTAGAATATGAAAAGATGTTTGATAACTTAGAAATGAAGCCTTACATGAGTTTAAATCAGCAAGAGAGTAAAGGAAAAATCTCGAAATTAACACAACATTAAAACAAAGTTTGAACATAAAAATGACTCTTCATGTCTTGAGATTTTCGGCTGAACTCTTCTTGGACTTGGGCTTCCTTTATTTTGTGATAAGAGATAGAAGTGGGCTTAGGATTTATCAAGAGGCTGATGAGTGAGTGATATGGCTTACCTCATTAAAAACCTTATTTGGAAAGCCCATTGGGATAAAACCAAATGAAGGGAAAAAGAGTGTAAGTCATACCACCTCTCTTGATAAATGTTTAGGTGGCTTGGATCACAACCAATGTGGCTGGATTAGCACACACCAAACTGCCCGAGATGGTGTTGAGGAGATGTTGCAAAGTGGTCTTGAGCTTCTCTTGCTTAGACCGAGTGATAGGACCCGGAGAAATGCATAAATCTTCAGCTCCTTGTAGCTCCGGTTCAAGCTGCTGCCTTTGCTCCTCTTTGGCGTCTCCATGTTGCATAGGTTCCTCGTCCTGGCTGGCCATAATCATATCATCCTCTCCCTCTTGAAAAGGATTTGACCTCAAATCTGTTTCATCTGCAAAATAAGGAACCAAATCAGTAATATTAAAACTCGAACTCACGTTGTACTTACCTTGGAGATCAAGCTGGTAGGCGTTGTCTAGTTGTTCTTTAGCTCCCAGCTCCTCAGGTTTAAGCTGTTGATTAGTTCCAAGCTCCAAGCTATCCATGCTATCCATCCTCAAATCCGAACAATCTGCAAGGAAAAAGATTAAATTAGAATATTTGAAGTAAGTCGGAATATACTCACCTTGCAAGCAGATTTTGTAGGAATGGATCTGTTCTATGACTCGAAGTGAACAATATCCTTCTGGCATTAGTTTGAACTCCTCTTGGTCTGCAAAACGTTTCTCCTTCATACGAATCCAAAACTGGTAACCAATCTCAAAGTTCTTAATATTCTCCTCTTCGTTTGCTGGCTTTTGATGCTCTATGTCTAGCAAACGCTCCTTTGGTTTAAGAACAATTTGAACAACAGTTTTCTTAAGCCAAACATGGTAGAGCCACGTCCTAGGTGCATGAAAATTTAGCTCTCCATCCTGTATATCCTGTATCCTCACAACAAAGACTCGAAACAAGAGATCATAGGTGCAAAGAATATAGTCATTCCGACTAGCACACAATTTATTACTTAGATCATCTAAAACAGATTTCAAAGGTTCAATATGATCATCTAAGTGTTTATTAAAATTCAGAATGCTATCATAACAAACAATTTCTCCAAAGAATAATTCAGCATTGGGTGAAGCACTAGCAAAATTAGAGAAATTAGCCATATCTATGAACACATAATTTCTATTAGGTTCACACATTTTATCAAACAAAAATCCTCCATGCCTAAAGAATTTCTTATGCTCAAATTTCTCACAATAATGAATCACATCTTTAAAATCAACAGTTGACATATAAATCTCTTTGATGTGTTCATATTCTAGCAACTTAGATTTAGGAACAAAAAGAAATGCATACCTTTGAACTGTTGCATCAGGCACAACAATTTCCTTACCTATCTTGTTTCCCATGTCATAAGGAAATGCTTCAACGGGTGCTCCTGGATCAAAGACGATATGATTCTCATGTTTGTGTTCACAAGTTAACTCATTGGATACTTTCTCCTTTTCTGGCTGCTCCTTAGCCGTGATGTGGAGGTCTTCCTCTCTCTTTACGTCCTCTCTCTTTTCACTTCTTCTTGTATGTTTCAAGACTACCCTAAAACCTTTGTTTGGCTCTTGTGACAGAGACAAGTGAATTATATCTGCGTGATCAGGGATAAAATGATTCTTGGGAACAAAGATACTTACCTTGTCGAGTTCAAGTGCTTTATCTCTGAGCATAGGCAATGCATCGGGTGGTTCATCTTTGAAATTCGAAGAAAATTTGACTGCGTTCCCATGCTTGCCGTTTCCTGCAATGTCCTTAGTTGCATTTCTATTCTTTAATTCAAAGATCTTTTTCTTGTAAGCCTTAGGATCTCTTGCTTTTATCCTAACAAGACAAAAAGAAAATTCCATGTTAGTAATCAAGAATTCATCCATATGACCCGGATGTAATATTATCAAAGTTAAGCCCTTTAAATTTATTTTGATGCTGAAATGAAGTCCTTGTTTCTTCAGAACGATCATGGCATGAATTTGTATAGATTCTTCAAACTCCTTGTGAGGAAAAACTGCATAAGTAAATTGTTTCTTCTCGCCAATATCAGCAAAGGTTTTGGCACCCAAATCAGCTTGGTAGTTCTCGAGTGCTTCATTAATCCTTTGTCCTCTGTTTTCTTTGAATTTAACAAGAATCTTATTATCATATCTCAGGATCACACTGTAGTCGTGGAAGTTATCAAAGGGAAGCTTCTGTGAGTTGTTCCCTAAAGACAAGTCCTGCAAAAATTTGTTAAGCTCACTCGGTGGCACCGGTGCAAGGTTAGATACACAAGAGAATTTATCCAAAGAGACAAATATTTTATGATCAAAATATTCAGCATTATTAACCTTACTAATCCTAGCAAAAAGATTAGATTTCTTATCTTGCTCTTGATTTTCTTTGGGTTTGATTTTGTCAAGATAAAACTCATGAACCGGCAATGGCACAAGAGTAGTCTTATCTTCTTGAAAATATTTTGAACTCACCATTGTACAATCTCGGGTCTTGGTTTGTGGTGAAACAGTTGGTGGCTTCTCCTTTTGATCCATTGTTAAGCTCCATGTTGAGGTGGTTCCTACCAGGTCAGTGCACACATCTAAGGTACATGTATCTTCCTCGGCACTTAAAGACAAAATCAAGTGTATTATACTTGAAATTTTAACATTCAAAACAGGTTGTTTGAAACTACGAGTGAATGTGAAATTATTCCAATATCGAATAAACTCGCAAGCTAAACTTACCTGAGTACCATGTAGGATGTTTGGTAACATTTCAGCTTTGAAGAAGGTGATATTTGAAACACAGCCCGCCGGTGTTGGATATGGTCTACTCACCAAACAGTTTTCATAGTCATTTCGCTCAGTCTTGTTATCTTGGCAAGCTTTTGAAGTGGTTGACACTGAATGTGGATTCTTCTCTTTTATGTTTCCTTCAGCTTTGTCATCCTTATGCTCCAGAGTATGACCTGAATCATCATCCTTTGACAAGACCAAGTGCATTATACAAGAACTGGAAGTTTTTAAACTTTGATTAACTACCCCACCATTTGAATTTGGTGAACTCAGTTTTGATCCTAATGAAGAGATATTCGGCTCTTGTTTTTCCGGGCAAGTGTTGGAAAAATGTTCTTTCTTACGAGAGTTATAACAAGTAACTTCCTTGGATTTTGAAAGGTCAGAGGACTTACATTTCTTTGGACGTTCTTTGAACCACGACTTGTTCCGTGACCTTCTTTGGTTGAGAGGTTACATTAGCCTTCATTTTCTCATTTAGAACATTCTTGGATACTTCCTTTGGCTGAGGACTGTAAGCTTCTTTTGGAACTAAACCATTTGGTGCATACTTATTCCTCATTAGTTCCTTAAGATCTCTCCACGAGGTGATAGGGGGCTCCTTGTAATTCCAGCGATCATCAACCTTTCGTATCCACCATTGATAAGCTTCTCCTGTGAGTTGGCGAATTGCATGAGCTATCCTCTTTTCTCTTGGGATGTGGTTATAGTAAAACCAATCTTCCATATTTTTTTCCCACTCTAGGTAGCTTCTTTTTCCTGAAAATTTAAAGAGTTCATTAGCCGAATGATATTCAGAACAAAGCACATATTTGGATTTTGGAGTAAGAGAGATTTTATGTGGGCTGCTCCAAGTTGTTCTCAATGTGTTGTCTGGTGGCTTTGGTTTAAGCTCTTGTTCCTTCCGTGCTCTTCTTGATTTTTTCTAATTCAGCTCTCATGGTTGCCATACTTTCGTCCATTATGGCTCTTAAGGAATCAAGGAGTTCTTTGTTGGAGTTTGACGATTCCTCTTTACCATTGCTGGTTCCCACCATGGTACCTGTTCAGATTCAAACAAGTAACAAGTAAAAATGCCCAAAGAAACACAACAAAGAAAACTCAGAAACTTTTCTAGAATCCTAAATGACTGTTTGACTTGATCGAACAGATTAAAATATCAAATCACGTTCAACAATTCCAGAGTCAATTTTAACAAATACTAGACTCAATCATGGTTTCAATGCAGCAAATTTCACGATTTTAGGATTAACCAATGATTTTAAACAATTCTAGCAAGTTACACGACAATAACTGTTCAAATTCTGATAACCTCTAAATGTGACTGTTCGACGAAATCAGCTTCGGAAAAAAATCAAAACATGTTCAAAAATTCTAGAATCAATTTTAACAAATACTAGACTCTTTTTGGAAGCAGATTCAACAGATTTCACGATTTTATCAGACAAGACGAATTTACGAAAATTCCAACAGTCAGCAGATAAACAGATCGGAATGTGAAAAGGTATCACAGATCAAAAGAGATACAACCTGGCGTGGAGTCAGCTCTGATACCACTTGATATGATCCTAGGTGAGGATCAAGTCCCTGAATGCTACTCCAAGAGGTTGTGAGGGTTGGTGACAAGATGAGTGATGCGGAAGAGATGAAAGGTGAAGAACAAGGAGTGATCCGATGAGTCTTGGGGGAGGGTTGATGCGAAACTTCCAAAGGGGATGGTGATCCTTTGGACTTTCAGGCTTGCTCTGGACATGGGTGAAGACCCTAGACGCGGTGAACAAGGGGTGGATCGAGATGAAACTTCCTAGGAGTGTGAAAGATCCTAAGACTTTCGACTTACTTGGTGTGAGGATGAAGATCCGATCACTTTAAGCTAGGATGAACAAACAAGTTTCAGAGAGTTTTAGAATATGAAAAGATGTTTGATAACTTAGAAATGAAGCCTTACATGAGTTTAAATCAGCAAGAGAGTAAAGGAAAAATCTCGAAATTAACACAACATTAAAACAAAGTTTGAACATAAAAATGACTCTTCATGTCTTGAGATTTTCGGCTGAACTCTTCTTGGACTTGGGCTTCCTTTATTTTGTGATAAGAGATAGAAGTGGGCTTATGATTTATCAAGAGGCTGATGAGTGAGTGATATGGCTTACCTCATTAAAAACCTTATTTGGAAAGCCCATTGGGACAAAACCAAATGAAGGGAAAAAGAGTATAAGTCATACCACCTCTCTTGATAAATGTTTAGGTGGCTTGGATCACAACCAATGTGGCTGGATTAGCACACACCAAACTGCCCGAGATGGTGTTGAGGAGATGTTGCAAAGTGGTCTTGAGTTTCTCTTGCTTAGACCGAGTGATAGGACCCGGAGAAATGCATAAATCTTCAACTCCTTGTAGCTCCGGTTCAAGCTGCTGCCTTTGCTCCTCTTTGGCGTCTCCATGTTGCATAGGTTCCTCGTCCTGGCTGGCCATAATCATATCATCCTCTCCCTCTAGTGAAAGTAGTGGTCTCAGTTTCATATTAAAAACTCAGGCTCGCTTTGGTTTGAGTTTCATCAACGTTAAAGGCCTCAAGAACATTTTTCACAAAAGTTTTGTAACTCGTCCCCTCACTCGTGGCCATTTGGTCTCCACACATATGGAAACTTCATTTCCCAAAATCCCGGCATTCCCATTCACCAACGATGACCTACACAAACTCCTCCATTCAACTGATTTAGAACCTATTCTCGACCTGCCAAAAAAAAATATCTAAGCTTTAAATACTTTTTGGTTTGAACTTCACAATAAATGAACATTTTTCCTCACCTAACTACTGCAATAAATTGCCAAGCTATAACTCGGATCTTGTTGTTTTTGTCTCGGTTGTTGAATATTTTTTCTTCTCATTCAACCACCACTTTTTACAAGACACAGTTGCTACAAACTATTCTTATTCCTTAGTTGAGACTTTTGTCCACATTTAAGGCACATGTCCTGTCCACATTAAATGCACCTCTCTCTCTCTCGCTCTATTTTTCCCGCCTTAGGCGCTTGGCTCGAAGGTCTGAAATTGTTAGGGTAAGCACGTCATTTGCTCTGTTGCTATGCCATTAGATGGCATTCTTCCTAATATTCCCTACTTATTATACCAAATTCGAAATCTGACAAACAAAATCCTAAATCTAACAAAGCAAATCTTAGATCTAACAATCGAATCCTAAATCTAAGAAATTAAATCCTTAATCCTTAATCCTTAATAGAAGTTTAAGAAACTTACAAATTTGGAGAATTTTGAGCCATTAAGAAGGAGATATGAACTAATCGGAATAGTAGAGAAGATTTGTTATTTTGAGGGGTTTTTTTGTGGTTTTCGCGACTTGTGTCGCGGAGAAGACGAAGTTTCTTTATAAGGAAGAATTTCCGATGGCGGTTTCTAAAACAATTAAATGACACACGTGTTTTAGATATCTCGGGAAGGTTCGCGCCTAATTTTTTGTAAATCCGTAGGAAATTTCTGACGGATACACGAAACATTTGGCCACATAGGAAATGAAAATGAATTCGCGGTTAAATTTCCGAAGGATATGTCAAAGGTGCATGTTGTATCATTGGTCAGTCAAACATTAACATTCGACTCGTGTTACCTTGAATCCATCGGAAATCAGTCTGAATTTTCCCACGAGTTTCCGACGGATTTAAGGTTTCATGTTTTTTATTTTCCTTTGTTTAGCATATTTTATTCGGTTTGGAATATTTTTTATTGTTTGGAATCATCATCAATATCCATATAGAATTTAAATATTATGTTATTGATTTTAACAAAAACATATAAATTTCATAAAAATGTGATAATTACTATATATGTTCGAGAATACATAAAATAAATACAACTCAACTTATTAAAATTAACTACTCAGAATAAGATGATGATCCTTCGGAGGGAATAAAGTCTGAATCATCATAAAATTTTAAATGTTCTTCCTCTGAGTCTAAGTGCACTATATCATCACCATATTATGTGAAATCAACCACAAGATCGACATCAAAAGAATGCTCAACCGGATCCATTGGAACACTGATGATTGGCAGCAAAGCATCGTGTTCAGGAACTCCATGAATTTTCCTCTTGGGTTAATTGTAGTCAATGTAATCCATGGGTCTGCCAGACGATGTAGCATACCTAAAAAAATTAATAATTTGTTAGCTTTGCCGAATTGTAGATATAAGTCATTAATAAAATATATTAGTTGAAACAAACCTGGTCGGCTTGCAACGCTACAAGTATTCATGCCAAATTGGTCGACTTGAACACCACTCCCAAGTATTGGATCATACTTAATCACACATTAAGTAGTCTACCTGTGGAAGAAACAGACGTCACGCCAAATTGGTCGACTAGAACACCACTCCCAAGTATTGGATCATACCAATCGCACATTAAAACAGTGCATCTCAAGTTTAACATCCTTGGATAACACTAAATCACCAGATTGAGTCGAAATACCATAATCTGAAGTTGGTCTCTTTCTTTCTTCCTCAAAAACCCTAAAAGCATATCCCCTAGTGCAATACCTAGGGTATGAAGTTGCAATGTAGTTTGGACCGTTAACCATTTCGACTAACCATGTCAGAAAGGTTTGACAATTTTTATTCCTTCAGAACCCTAAGATTAGTAACAAATAATTAATCATTTATATTCTTTAAATAGATAAACAAAAGTGAAATTAATTACCATAATTAACTTAATCACTTACGTAAAATTGCAAACAAGGTATAAAATCTGTCTCCTTATGGACCTAAAGTTCTTCTTCTGACTTTGTTGGATAATAGCCACATATTAATCTCATGTAAATCCTCTAAGAAAACCGAAAATGTAAGCAAATCATAAATTTCAGAAAATCAAATATTTCAGAAACAAATGATAATTGACATAATAGTTGTGTTTTACCTTTCATATTCTGCAATATCCTCGCAATTTGTTAGGATATACGCATGCAAGTTTGTAAACTCCTGATGTGAAAGTTTGTGTCCTTTTCATTTTCCACTCTCTCGACCAACTTGGGAAAACAACTCAGGGGCATACACGGAATAAATCGCTCGTTCACCTCTATCATCATGGCGAGCTGGACGTCTACTATTTGTACGAAATTTTGATGGGAAATAATATTCAACAAAGTGTGAAGCTTCTTCATTAAGACTCTGTGCGACAATATTTCCCTCAACTTTGCTTAAAATTTTAACCTTCTTCTTCAAATAAAACATGTACCGCTCAAAAGGATACATCCAACAGTATTGAACAGGATCCCTAGAGCTGCTTTTCGTGCAAGGTTTATTGAAAGATGTTCCATAACATCAAAGAAAGATGGCGGAAGGATCTTCTCAAGATTACAAAGAATCAACGGTATATTATCTTGTAAATTATGGATACCATCAACTGTAAGTGTTCTAGTGCATAAATCCCAAAAGAAAGCACAAAAAGCTGCATATAAAAAATTTAAAATGTTAAGATAAATACATATAATTCGTGTTTTTAAAAAAACATAACGATATATACCTGCAATTAATGGGTTGACATCTTTATGAAGAATATGGGCAAATACAAATTGAATGAGCCGCTGCATCACAACATGACAATCATGACTCTTCATCCCAGTAAACTTTCCTTCTCCATAATTGATGCAGTTCCGTTGATTATATGTGTAATCCTCAGTGAATATGATATTATTCTGAATCCAATAAAAAAATACTTGTTTCTTATGAGCTTCTAACCGTTACCTAAGAAAATAATATTTACCATTTGGAAGAACTTCAAGATAATCCCTATCGCAATATAATGGCAAGTATAATCTAGACTTCATATTGTCTTTCGTTTTCCCTTAGACATTTAAAATAGTGTTGATGAGGTTGTCAAAGAAGTTCTTCTCAACGTGCATAACATCTAAATTATGTCTCAACAAATGGTCCTTCCAATACGGAAAATCCCAAAAAAATAATCTTCTTGTGCCAGTTATGAACAACATCAACAGCGTAAACGGGTTTATGCCCATTACCCCCACAATATGGTGTCCGCTTAGCATAAAATCTCTTAACTGCTCCAATATACTAATCTCGTCTATCTTAGGAGATGGACCATCAAACACATGCTTGTCCTTCGTAAACAATATCCTAGACTGACGATACCGTTGATCACTTGTTAGAAACCTTCTATGGCAATCAAACCAAGATATTTTTCTTCCGCGCGTCAACTGGAATGCATCATTGTTGTCTTGGCAATATGGGCACGATAATCGTCTATGAATTGTCCATCTAGAAAACATATCATATGCTGGGAAATCACTTCTGGTCCACATTAGAACTGCACACATCATTAAATTCTGCTTGCAAGAAACATCATAGGCTTTGACACCATGGTTCCAAAGCATTTGTTACTCACATATCAATAGCTATAGGAATACATCGAGAGATATCTTCGGATGCTCTGGGCCTGGAGCAAAAATAGACAGGAACAAATACTCTCTACGCATGCACATATATGGAGGCAAATTGTACGGTGTTACTATAACAGCCCACAACGAATATTGTCTTCCATGGACATTTCAACTTACCACTTTTTTTTTGTTCGTGGTTGATTTCCAGCCACATCTATGAATTCACATATCCCTCGTGCATACTCGTCGTTTAACAAGTTTGACTTCGGATCCTTTATTTCTTTATCCATCCATGATCAAAATAATTTCAAGAAGACATATTTTGTAATGAATTGTATTGTATTGTATTGTGAATGAATGAAAAAGGATGAAAACATATCTAAGAGCAATGGCCGTCGGAATTCTGTCAAAAATATCAAAATTCTAACGGCTACAACAACGGCTATGTTAACGTTCGTACTTCTGACGGCTTCAAAAATTTATTGGAACTCAACGTCTATAACACCGATGACAACTACGGTAACACCAACGTTCTTAATTTCCAACGGATTTGTCATCTCGGTAATCTGTCCAAACCCAGTCGGTAATTTAGTTTTTTCCAAGGTTGGTCCAAACTAGTTGAGTTGAAATACCATAATCTGAAGTTGGTCTTATTCTTCCTTCCTCATAACACCTAAAAGCATATCCCCAAGTGCAATACTTAGGGTATAAAGTTGCAATGTAGTTTGGACCGTTAACCATTTTGACTAACATGTCGGAAAAGACTTACCACTTTTTATTCCTTCAGAACCTTAAGATTAGTAACAAATAATTAATCATTTCTATTCTTCAAATAAATAAATAAAGTGAAATTAATTATCATAATTAACTTAATCACTTACGTAAAATTGTAAACAACATATAAAATCTGTCTCCTTATGGATCTGAAGTTCTTCTTTTGACTCTGTTGGATAATAGCCACATATTAATCCCATGTAAATCTTGTAAGAAAACCGAAACTTTAAGCAAATCATAGAAAACCAAAAATTTCAGAAACAAATAACAATTGACATAAATAGTTGTGTTTTATCTTTCATATTCTGCAATGTCCTCGCAATTTGTTAGTATATACGTATGCAAGTGTATAAACTACTGATGTGAAAGTTTGCGCCCTTTTCCTTTTCCACTCTCTCGACCAACTTGGGAAAACAACTCAAGGAGCATACATGGAATAAATCACTCGCTCACCTCTATCATCATGGCGAGCTGGAAGTCTACTATTTGTAAAAAAATTCGATGGGAAGTAATATTCAACAAAGTGTGAGGCTTCTTCATTAAGACTTTGTGCGACAATAGCTCCCTCAACTTTACTTAAAATTTTAACCTTCTTCTTCAAATAAAACATGTACCGCTCAAAAGGATACATCCAACGGTATTGAACAGAACTCCTAGTGCTGCTTTTCGTGGAAGATGTATTGGAAGATGTTCCATAACATCAAAGAAAGACGGAGGAAGGATCTTCTCAAGATTACAAAGAATCAACGGTATATTATCTTGTAAATTACGGATACCATCAACTGTAAGTGTTCTAGTGCATAAATTCTAAAAGAAAGCACCAACAGCTGCATATAAAAAATTTAAAATATTAAAATAAATACATATAATCCGTGTTTAAAAAAAAACATAATGATATATACTTGCAATTACCTGGTTGACATCTTTATGAAGAATATGGGCAAATACAAATAGAATGAGCCGCTGCATCACAACATCACAATCATTACTCTTCATCCCAGTAAACTTTCTTTCACTATAATTGATGCAATTCCGTAGATTAGATGAGTAATCCTCAGTAAATTTGACATCATTCTGAATCCAATAATAAAATGTTTGTTTCTTATGAGCTTCCAACCGTTACCCAATAAAAAGATATTTACTATTTGGAAGAACTTCAAGAGAATCCCGATCGCAATACAATGACAAGTCTATAAAAGTGTGGTAATTTAGTTTATTCCTATAAAAACTTCCAAAGATACTTTAGGGTGGAAAAACATTCTAGTAATTAAAATAAGATATGAGTTATTCTATTTATTAACCCAATTTTATATGTCAAACTAGTAATCCTCCCAAATAAATAAAGGAAAGTCAATGTCTAAAGAAGAGTTCAAGTGATTCCGAGAATCCGGGTATATTAGCCTAACAGATAATGTGCATGTTAGATGATTCTTACAATAATTAAAGACATGTGCATTAGTACTAAGACCATTTCCAAAGGAAAAAAAAATGATATTACAACTATTTGAGATATTCATAACTAAGGAAGTTGGTGGATTTGGAATATTTTTTTTTGCAATCTTGCTCGGCCTTTATCGCGTGTAAGGGTACGCAATGGCAAACATGCTAATTTTGATATATATTATTTTCTTTGATAATTGGCTGATAAATTAGTAAATATTTTTTTTTTTTGGAAAAAGGATAAATTAGTTATAAGAGAATAGAGTGTTTACTTTTGTATTTAAATTAGTTATTTTCTCTTCTTCTTTTTTTTTTTTGATAAAAGTTATCCCTCCCAACAGAAATGGAATTCATATCCTCTTATATGTCTACGTTTTCAACTTCCCTGCATATTCAATTTCCTAATAAACATTAAGGATAATAGCCACAAATTTTTTTAGATAGTTTTAACTTCTGAACATATATCATTTTCACCCTGGATAATCTAGTAAACTATTGACATCAATTGTATTTGCGGTAGTTGAGCTTATGATACCTAATCTATTGGAGTCTCTAAAATTAATAATTTTATGTCCATGAGTGTTGCTTTCAGAATTAGATTCATTTAAATTCATTTATAAAACTTCTAAGAATATAATGTTTTAAAAAAAACACTTCTACTTTAAATTAAGCAAAGTTTTAAAAATTTTATGGACTTAAGAAAATTCCAATTTAAATTTAATAAGTATTACTTTGTCGATAAATTAATATTTTTATAAATTAACTAAATATCATATTCTTGAAAACGTTAGTGTAATATATACTCTAATTTCAAGAAAATAAGGATATATGAGGAAAAGTAAAAAAAAATTATTTTGGAATTGTAAAACTAAATATGTTGATCTGGAGTTATTATAGAATTGACAATTTTCTATATCACCAATATACATAAATTTTGTTTGCATCTCGTCAAAATTTTAAAGTTTTTTTTTGTGCAAACTATTTTAATTTTTAAATTTAAAGTTAAGTATACTTAAACTAGAGCTATTTCGATGAGTATAAAACAATGTAAAAAATCTCATCATGATCATATCATTTGTAAAGTCAATTCGTTCCATTATTTTATGTAGCACACCAACATTGAGCGAAAATGAAACCCATAAGCCCAACAAACTTAGGGTAATGGGCAGAGTGTTACAATAAGTTTTTTTGGTAAAAATATTAAGAGTACATATCATTTTTAACGTTTTTGACAGAAGTTACATAGACAACCAAAAAATAGAAAAATAAAAAAAAACAACAAAAAAAACAGCTGAGAAACTACGAAACAAAGCAAACAATGCAAACAAAGGCTACGATGAAGCAGTAAAGGTTACGATAATAGAAGTTTTAATTCATACTAACTTTTAAGGTGCATTATCAAATTTCAACGATTTGAAATTTTATTATTCCTACATACAGCATGGAGTAAAACTTGTAAGTCGTTATTTATCTTTCTCTATAAGACTATAAGAATAAAAATTGCATAACGCGACGAAGCTAATATTTTATTGAGAAACCCTAAATGATGCCAGCTTCGATGGGGTTGTCACTATCACACTATGATAACCGAATACCCGAATACGGTTTCAACAATGTATATCAAATCAAATGTAAAGATCATATGCAATTTGGTTTGACAAAAAAAAGGATCATATGCAATATATATGCATTGCTTTGACTTTGGTCTAGAAAAGACATATATATATATATATATAACTTATAGAAAGATTGATTTTTTATTTAAGATTTATCTTAAAATTTTAGAAAAATTTGAGTTCAAACCATTATTTTTGATGTTATAGATTTTAATGTTATATATTTTTGATTAATGCATTTATTTTTATATTCATTTAATAAGTTCTTATTAATGCTACCAAATTAAATTAAAAATTTGATATAAATAAAAAATGAATGAAAATGAAGAATTAAAAAAATGCTGAAAACATTTGTGGCGGCAGCATGTTAGCCAAAATGACAGTATAAAAATAAGGAGAACTATTCAAGTAGTTAACGGTTCACCTCTGCGATATTCTTACCAGAGTTCGAGTGTTTAAATTTAATAGATTGCATTTCTCTGTAAATTATAAATTTGTTTATGAATCGGATTTTGTCGATCCAATTGATGTAAAAAAAAATATATATATATATATATATATATGTAGTTAACTACCACTAATATCAATAATTGATGGAATATGATAAGTAGTTAATTACTACTATTATCTTACAAGCTAGCATGCACGAAGCATCTCATCTTAGGCTCTTAGCCTTTTATAACGTTTATATTAACCAAAATATATTATGTAAGTTGCACTGAATCGTCCTCTATATATGCCCCACAACATCTATAAATGTATTATACACAAACATTTACAAACTCCCCATTCGAAAAGATTCAAAAAACCTCAACAAAGACCCATGGCTTCTAGTTATTATCCTTCGTATCCTTACCAAAACGCTGCGTTTTGGCGCACTCTTGTCGTGTTATATTGTATATTTACACTTGTGCATACGACGTTCTCAACACCACCGGAAGACCCGGTCAAATGTGTGTCGGGAAACACGGATTGTATAGTCACCAGCGCATACGGAGCCTTTCCTGACCGGTCCACGTGTCGAGCTGCCAACGTGGCCTACCCAACAACCGAAGCCGAGCTTGTCTCTATCGTGGCTGCAGCCACTAAAGCCAGTCAGAAAATGCGTGTAACCACTCGATATTCTCATAGCATCCCTAAGCTGGCGTGCGCGGACGGAGAGGACGGATTGTTCATAAGCACAAAGTTTCTAAACCACACGGTTCGAGCCGATCCAATGGCCATGACCTTGACGGTTGAGAGCGGTGTAACGCTTAGGCAGTTAATCGCTGAAGCAGCTAAAGTTGGATTAGCTTTGCCTTATGCGCCATACTGGTGGGGAGTAACCGTTGGTGGTATGATGGGAACCGGTGCTCATGGGAGCTCATTGTTTGGTAAAGGAAGTGCGGTTCATGATTATGTGACCGAGATTAGAATGGTTAGTCCTGGTTTGGTCAATGATGGGTTTGCTAAGGTTAGAGTTTTAACCGAGATTACGACTCCTGAAGAGTTTAACGCGGCTAAGGTTTCTTTAGGCGTTCTTGGTGTAATCTCTCAGGTTAGATCAAAAAAAAAAAAAACAAAGTATCATATGTTATAATTACAATTGTTTCATTGTATATATTTTTTCTTTTCTGAAAAGGTGACTTTTGAATTACAACCGATGTTTAAAAGATCGTTAAAGTTCGTTATGAGAAACGATTTGGATTTTGATGATCAAGCTGCAACATTTGGGAGGCAACATGAGTTTGCGGATTTTGTATGGTTACCGAGCCAGGGCAAAGTTGTGTATCGAATGGACGACCGAGTAGCTGTCAACACGCTAGGCGATGGTTCGTATGATTTCTTACCATTCCGTTTGCAACCCTCAGCAGCAGTAGCCACCATTAGAACATCAGGTTCGTTGCTATCCTTATTTCTAAATCCTTTTCCCTTTTGTATAAGAGTTTGAATTTATGCATAAATAAAAAAATAAAGGTAAAATCTTGTGCATCGCAATTTCCTTAGCATAAGAAAACATTATCTGAACAAAATTTTGTTCCACTAATATCAAGAAAGCATAAATCTACAATTATACATGGACATATATATTTTTGAGTAGATTATCTTATATTAGTGACTAATTTACTATTTTTATTTTACAAAATATCAGCTCGCTAATTTTTGTTTTGTTTTTACAACATCTCCTTCTCTCTCTCTCTCTCTCTCTCTCTCTCTCTCTCTCTCTCTCTCTCTCTCTCTCTCTGGTTAATATAATGAAACAAAAATTAGAGAGCCTTATTAGAAAAAAAATGTAAAACTTTACTACTGATTTTTTTGTTTGTTGTATAACAATTCAGAGGAAACGGAAGAGACACTCAGAGATGCAAATGGGAAGTGTGCGGCAGCCACACTAATTTCAGCTACACTGTTTGGTACCTCATATGGTTTGACAAACAATGGTAATTAAAAAACATTTCGTTTTTACTATACATTTTGGTTGATCTCACACATCATATTTACTCGCTCCCACCTTTATGGTTAAAATATTCAACGGCATAAGGTCTTGTTTTCACCGGTTATCCCGTCATTGGAAGCCAAAATCGTATGATGTCATCAGGATCATGTCTAGATAGTCTTGAAGATGGATTGATCACGGGGTGTGCATGGGATCCACGAATAAAAGGCGAATTCTTTCACCAAACTGCTTTCAGTATTCCGCTCACGCAAATCAAAAGTTTCATCAACGATATCAAATCTCTTGTCAAATTCGATTCGCGATCTCTATGCGGAATTGAGCTCTACTATGGTATTCTAATGCGTTATGTCACATCCTCTCCAGCTTATCTTGGGAAAGAAACTGATGCCCTAGATTTCGATTTAACATATTACCGAGCCAAAGATCCGTTAACGCCGCGACTTTATGAAGACTTCATTGAAGAAATCGAGCAAATGGCGTTTTTCAAATATAACGCATTGCCACATTGGGGTAAGAATAGAAACATAGCGTTTGATGGAGTGATTAAAAAGTACAAGAATGCAGATGCATTTTTAAGAGTAAGGGAGAGTTATGATCCAAAAAGTTTATTCTCGAGCGAATGGACGAATCAGATTCTAGGGATCAAAGGAAATGTGATGATAGTTAAAGATGGATGTGCATTAGAGGGTTTGTGTATATGCTCTGTGGATGCTCATTGTGCTCCAACCAAAGGCTATTTTTGTCGACCGGGAAAAGTTTACAAAGAAGCTAGAGTTTGTGCACATCCATAACATAAATGTGATTCACCATACATAATAAATATCGCTTGATTTAAAGTATGTTTTTAATATAATGTTGTTTTTAGTTTAATATGTTTCATAATAATAAATATCATTTTATTATTTAATTTATGATTTAAAAAGAATGCCGTTTCATATTTTTTCTATTAGTTTAATTCAACAATTAGAGTCACAAAATTATACTCCATCCGTTCCACAAAGTATGATGTTTTAATTTTTTTCACACATTTTAAGAACAAGCTTAAACAACCAAATATACCCTCATTAAATGTTATTATTTTAAAATATTATATTTTGTTGTGTTTAATAAATAAGGATAAAATCGGTAAATAACCATAAATTTTACTTTGGAAACTCAAAATTTTTATCTTTATGAAATAAATAAAAAATCTAAAACATCCTGCTTTGTGAAATGGATGAAGTATGTATTTATAAAGAGTATTATAAAAATAATTAATAGTTTTCTTTATATCAGTGAACAATAATTAAACAACACATCAAATAAATAACTTATTATATGTCAATATTTTCTCTCTTTTTTTTTTCTTTATATCATCTTTTTAAGGGGTGACTTGCTATTTTCCCATCAGAACTATCATATAGTGTCAGATAGAGCCCAAAATATGACCTCGATGCTAATACTCTCGAATTTAAAGTTTTAAACTTAGGAACTCATATACCGTCAAACCATCAAACTATGATATGAAACCATCAAATATCTATACCAAACTGATACCCATATCCAATTTAAGCGAAAACCCTAGTAAACCAACCCGTATTATAAACTCCGATAAAAATCCGACTCAACGGTCTTATTTCTGAAATCCCCAAATCAAAAATTGAAACACCAAAATCTCAAGTAGATCAATTATTCTTCTTGGATATCTGAAATCAATAGTAATCGTTCTCGTTTGATTTGTATCTAAAGGCATGAGTAATGTGTCTGGAGCTTCGAGTGGCCAAAGAGGAAGAGTTATGGGTGTGCTAAAGAAATGTTAGAGTGGAGAAACATTTATTTGTTTAATGTCGCGATCCGTCCTCAATCTTTACCGGCGTTCCTATCATTGTCAATTTGCTGCATCTTAGAAGGTAATGTGATGCTTTCAGATTTTGGTTTATGATGCTTATATGATTTGGTTTTCATTATTATTGATGGTTTATATTGTAGCTAGAGAATAATAACCACACATTCAAGTGGGTTGATGATGCATTGTTAAACGAGATTGAGACATTACAAATAAAAAATGTGAGACTTTAGGAAGAACTGAAAGAGATTGCAACAGAGAGAAATGAGTTTGAGAAGTTGGTGTTTGATAAAGTACAAATGAAGCTTGAGAATGAGATATTTGAGAGGGTGGAAGGTATTTTGGAAAAATCATCATCTCATATGAAAAGATGATGATTGTTGTAGTCATTGGGCGCATGACCATGGATGGGGCTAGTAAACTACTAGGTTGAGGATGATATGTGTGTTGTTGTCTTGTTATGAGTAATGTAGTTTGATTTGAGTAATGAGTTTGATCGTTGTTGTGTTGTGTAATATTACTTATGTTGTGTTGTGTAATATGACTTATGTTGTGTAATGTGAGTTATGTTCTCAATTTGACAATAAGTTCTTAGCAATGACATGAACGAAACTTAAATGAAAACAAATTAAACTAAAAAGACTAATATTTCATAACTAAGATCATGTTTTTAGTAACCCGAATACAAAAGAGGAATATGTTTCTCACTAAATCGATACAAAAGAGGATCAAGTCATACCAAAGATCAAGTTTTGGTTATTAACCAATACAAAAAAAAAGGGACATCAATTTCTACAATGACCAATCTTCAATTCCTACATCATCATCAATCCTACATCAGTCCTACATCTTTATTCCTACATCAGTTGAGATTAAGCTTGAGAGAGAGTCCCTTGAGATGGTTCAGTCTGAGAAGGCTCATCTTGAGCTTGAGAGTGTGTGCCTTGAGATGGTTCAGTCTGAGAAGGCTGATCTTGAGAATCATGCAACAAAAAAAGAAGATATACACATAAATAATCTTTAGAATCAATTAACCTAACTAATTCAAACCTAAACTAAACTAATACAAAGCTAAACTAATAGGAAAACCTTCTTATGGAACTTCGAATTGTGATCAGATTGATCACAAACTTCATAGTGCATAATCTTTTTCTTCAGCTTTGGTTCCTTCTTGGTTGGAGACTCTTTTTTACCTTTTTCCTTTTCTTGTCAGCCTTAGTCTCCTTTTTCCTTCCTGTTTGTGGTGGTTCAGGTGAAACATGAACATTTTCTACCTCTAGTGAAGGCTAGAATTTTGCACCTCTCAATGGAACAAGTCCATTTATGTAGTTTCTCTTCCACATTACTGCCCTAAACCAATGGCATACATAGTCTTCAGGTACAAGTTTTTTTTTGTGAGAATCAATCCATGTGCATGCTCACAAGGTATCCCACATATTTTAAACTTCATGCAGCTACAAGTCATCTTTTCCATGTTAACCCGGTAAGAACATCCACTGAGCATTGCTTCATACATCCCATTTATGTTTCTAGTCACCTTGCAAGCAGAAACTTTCTTGTGCTCTTTGGCAAGAAAATTTGCCACATAGGTGTGAAAATCCCTAAATATACATAAACAAACACATAAATTAACATATGCAAATACAAAACTGAACATATACTAAAACTGAAATGAGAATGTTACCTTTCTGAGAATGAGATATAGAAGATCTTTGTGCAATACATGACATAGCAAGTTTTCTTATCGTCTCTAGTATAGGCACACATGGCTTCTTTCTATTAAGCTGTTGAAAGATTTAGTTGACTTGTTCTCAATGGTGTCACAGTAATTACCCATCTTGTAGAAGGCTCTGCACCAAGTTCTTGGTTTCATCTTCATTACATCATTGTAGACCCCAATATCATAGCAGAATAACTTCTCCAAATATTGTTGAAACTCTGCTTCATTAAAGCTCCATGCAAGATTCCATACAAGAGACTTCATCTTGATTTTATTTCCATGGTTAATCTTTAGGTTCACATAGATGTGTCTCACATACTTTCTAAGATCCACCTTAGGTAACTCCAACTCCACAACTTTGATCAGATTCTACAAGTAACACAATTGATGTTACAGTTAATTAAACAAAACATTACTGAATCAAACAAATCAATGAACCATTACCTTTTTCCGATCAGACACCATAATGTATCCATCACCATCCTTTAGATCTACGTCATATTTCAACTTCTTCACAAGCCACATCCAGTTGTATGTCTTTTCTACTTGAACAACAGCCCATGCTAATGGATACATAACATTATCTGAATCTCTACATAAATCAACCAATAATTTTCCCTTGATCTTCTCTTTCTAGAAGGTACACTCACTCATATTAGAGGTCTACATGTCTATTTCCAAGTTTTTCTGAGAAAATCAAAGCAAACATAGAACTTAATGAATAGATCTTGACATGCATCATTCAGAATTGCATCAATCTCCATAGTAGAGTCCTTATTGCCAACTAGTATCTCAGCAGCATAATCTCAAAGACGAGCAAATTGGTTATTATATTCAGTCTTAATCCACTTCAATGCCTTAGTCCTAGAAGCTTGACATTGAGGCCTAGATATAGTGATTCTGAATCTCTCTTTAACAATTTCTTCTATTTTCATTGGCATAAAATACGCAGGTTCCTCTCTAATCTTGTCTACAAATATTCTAGCTATGACATGGACCTTAAACATATCAACATATCCATTAGGTATGCATGACTGCTCTTCTACAAATTTTGTGATCTTCCACATTAACTCTCTAGGAAAGATTGTAGCATAAACTTTCCATGCACAAGTTGAACCCTCATCATTACCATCTAAACACTTAAAACCTATCTTATCCTTATCATACTTGTACTGGATCAGATTCCGGCCAGTTCTCAGATCATAGTCGAGCACACACTTCTTGAAAGCTATTCAATTGAAGAATGTTTTCTTTCGGTACAATCTCCTATCACCATATTTGATATGTATGTTCTCTCTCTCTCCAACATATTCTTGTTCGTAACTACTACTCTCAGGATAGACATCATGCTCAACTGGTGTTTCATTTGTGAACTTGCGAAAAACCTTATCGATGAGCAGCTCATCGCCCTTCACTTCTTCTTCGTCGAAATCTTCGTCGCTCTAGGGTTTGTTCTTTGAATTGGGGATTTTTCGTTTAGGGGGTTTCAGATAAAATGGGATTGGGTTTGGGTAGTTTGGTTTATAATATTTAATAGAGTTGTAATCCAGTTTATAACTTCTAATCGGGTCATAATTTGGTTTACAAATGGTTTTCACTGGTTAAGATATAATTCTGAAACATTAAACCAACATAAACCCTGGTCAATGGGATAATTAGTTTCCAAATTTAGTTGAGATGACTTCCTAAGTTTGAAACTTTAAATTTGGGGGTATCTAGGTTTGGAAAAGTTTCTGGATAACTATCTGCATCAAGACCATAATTTGCGCTCTATTTGATACTATATGATAGTTCTGATTGGGAAATAGCTCGTCAGCCCTCGTTTTTTATTTGTGGATCAAATTGTTTTTCTATTATTATTATTTTATTGTCTATTTTCTTAACATCAAATTTGTTGATCTCCATGACTCAGCTTGGCTAGCTGATGATTTAGATTTAAACCAGTACGAATAACTAAAAATTTGATGTTTTTGTGATTCCTTTCGTATCGGTTTTTTTTAATGTTTATGTTTTTCTCATTGTTGGGCTTTTTGTTTTACGTTGTTTGAATTTTTTTTTAGAATTAAATACAAAAAATTGACTTCTTTGAAAATTTATTTCCTAATAGGGACCCCTACTTCTTCAAAAATCCGTCTCAGGGGACCCGTTTGGAAATAAATTTTTGAAAGCGTATATTTTAGACAATCATCCTTTATTTTATGCCAGTTACAAGATTACTTTGTCTCCAACTCTTGACAATTGAGATTTTTGTTTAGAAGTAGTAAAAGTAATTTTTGATTCATGTTAAGTTTTAGTTCTTATAAATGTAAATATAATTACTTCTAAACCTTAAATTTTCAATCTCTCTTTTTTCTCTTGAGAAGAAAGTGAGACTTTTAAGAAAGTGTTAGTAATCTACTCATTCCAAAAATAATTGATTTACCCGATTGATCTATTTGGTATTAGAGCCAAACTGATCCTATTTATGCCACTAAAGAGGAATATTCGACAAAAATCAAAGGAGCAAATTTCTGCATTGTAGGGACTACTAAAGGAGTTTCAATAAGGTTTGTACGATGTGTTTCCCTTTGTTAAAGCACAATCAATCACCTGAGGTTTTCCAAATGCAAAATCAGATTAATGAGATAACTCCTTTTTAGAATAGAATAATGATAAGAATAATCTAATTTCTATCTCTAGAACTTCTAATCCCTATTTTCTTTAGATTTTTCATACTTGTATACATAAAAACCTCTATTAGTATTAATAGAAAATATTTCCGTATAGTATTTCATGGTATCACAGCTACGCAAATCAATCTTAAACTCTTCCAAATTTTGTTTCTAACATCACTAAATCATGGCTGAAGGAACTTCTTCTCAACCTACCTCCTCAACATTAGGACATTCCAACTTATATATTTCTTTGTACTACCTCCACCTCTTCGATAACTCATGTTCTCTTACCACCCTGATTTACTTCACAATGATAATTACTCGGAATAGCGACCAAGCTTTCAAATTCGCTGCAGGCAAAACAGAAACTTGGTTTCATCAACATAACCATTATCAAATATGTCGATGATCCAGAACCCTCTCCTTGGTAAGTTACTAACTTGATGATTGTTGGTTGAATTCAAACATCTATCAATCCAACGATTTGTTCTATATTCATGTTTGTTCTGGAATCACACACACTTTGGGAAAGTCTTCAACACCGATTCTATGTAAAAAATGGGGTTCATGTGCATCAACTTCGCGATGAGATCAGTAATTGTCGCCAAAATGGACACACTAGTCTCGAATACTATGAGCATCTTGCAAAGCTATGGGAAGACCTTGGTAACTTGACAACAATTCAACATTGCTCGTGTGCAGCCTCTACAACTATTGAGAAAGAACAAGGAAAAGTCAAAGTTCACAAGTTTTTATTCTAACTTAATAAATCTAACATCCATAACATTAGTTCTAAAATCATCGACGAACAGCGTGTACTCATGCGTGATACGAGAAGAAAAACAATATACCTCATATCACACAACAAAAGTCAAAGATGAAGTTGTAGGCTCCTCAGTTCAATCAACATTATCTAAAAGAGTTGTTGATGCCGCTCCTATCTCTAGGACTCGTGATCCTAATCGATCATGTAGAAACAGTTCTCGCATGGGATACGATGCGACTTAGTGTTTTCTCCTTCATGGCTATCCAGATTGTTGGTATGAACAACAACACAATACTTATACTTCTGCTACTTTTGGTCAATGAGGTCGTGGCAGTCGTTTTTCTGTCATTGTCAATTATGGTTGGGTAAGAAATAATCTTTCATGTGCCCTTGCCAACAACACAACCATGACTTTAATCAATGGGTGGAGTCCTGATCAAATAACTCAACTACTTCAGATACCTCATTCTACAATATCCTCGGAAAAACTATCTGTAAAACAAATATTACTGATGTTATTTTCAATATAGGTGCCCTCATCATATTCCTAGTGATTTCTCACAATTAAGTTATGTGTCTGATATTTTTCCATCCGCAGTTGCTTTTCCTGATGGACGATCCTCTTGAACTGTGAAACGCGAAAAGCTCACATTGAGCAAAGTCTACTACCTTATTGATGTGTTATATGTTCCTGATTTCAAGTGCACATTGATCTCGGTCTCACAATTATTAAAAAAAATGGATGTATTGAATTTATACTTTGTGTGTCTTGCATGACCGTTTTACGAGAACCCTGATTGGAACAAGTGAAGAGCAGGAAAGGTTTTATTATATTACAGGTGTTACGACTGCAAGGTTTCATAGCACATAGATCAAGACAAGTTCTCGGTTTGAACTATGGCATTGATGGCTTGGACGTCCTTATTTTAGGGTTATATCTCGATTATCGATTTTAGACAAGTTGTGTTTTGATTCTAATAAGTCTACTTCTTGTGAGATATCTCTTCACTCTAAACAAACGCGTAGAGTTTTTTTTATAGTTCTGATAAAGCTTGTGAGGTATTTTCTTTAATACATGTGACATGTAGGGCCCTTATCGAACTCTTTCTTTTTGTGGTGCAAGATATTTTCTCACCATTGTCGATGACTACTTTATAGTTATATTGACTTACTTAATGTTGCAAAAATCGGGAGTTCTGTCATTTATTCTTGAATTTATTCAGGACCGGCCCGTGAGAATATTCTGCCTAAAGCTGGAAAAAAAAAATTTAAGCCCATTTACAAGCTAAAATATAGAAAATATTATATGTAACAACTTGAGGATTTGAACACAAAGACTTGAGAGCTCACGGCCAAGGAGGAAGTGACCACTACATCACACCAACCTCTCATGAATGATGCCATTTATTTATTGATATAATGTTGGCGCCTAAAGCAAGGGCTTTGCTTGCTTTACCCCAGAGCCGACCCTAAATTTATTGATCATGGACAATGCCAGTTTAACAAACAAGTCAAGACCACCCATAACTTTCATTTCAAGGTTTTGTAAAAAATAAAAATTATGTGTCGATAACATGAATGACTATAAGTTATTTTTTTAATAGTTGATGTCAATTCAATCTTCTTGATTATAATTTGTGAAATTTTTTACAACTGTTTACTGGTTTGCGATTACTGGTGGTAAATTTTACTCTTTGACCTATAATCAATGCAGTGGTAAATATCCATTCTTAATCCCTTTTTTATCATAGTGGAATAACTTAATTTTCATCATCTTTAAATGGGAAAACAGATCACAGTATCATGTCTCAATAAAAGAAAACCAGGTTTATAAATTCTAATGATTTAAACACATTTTAAAATTTTAAATGACTGCGTATTCGACTATCTTATTAAGACCTAAACAAAATAAAAATTTTAATATATTTTTTTAGTTAGTAAATATTAAAAAAAAAACAAGATACCTTGACCAAGATTTAAGCTTCAGATTAAAGAAGATTGATTTGTGATTAAAAACAGAAAAATAATGTTTCCTACAGAAAAGCGAATTTCAGGAGATTACTGGCAACAGAGACAAAGGAACACGAATTGAATCGGGTCGGATCATAAGCTGCAAAGCGGATCCCTAATTTTGATTTATGCACATAAAATTCGATTGGACAGATCCCTGATTTCATATTTCACAAGGAAGTCCCAGTACTTGTGCAATCATAAAAATAAAATAAAACCATTGATACTTAAAAACATACGAAATAAATGGACAGAAAGAAACAGAACATGACAAGAATCAGAATCAGAATCAGAATCAGAATCGAATCAATGGTGAAGCCAGAGACAGCTAAACAGAATGAGAAGTCAAAGTGATTGTTGTCCTTAAAACCAAAGCCTCTGTAACACAAGCTTTTATAATAAACTCACCGTAAACCCTACTGATGTTTGTAGATTTTTGGGCTTGGCCTAAATTAATGGGCATTTATACTAGCTTCGGCCTTTTCTCAAAAGTTCTGTTTCAGTCTAAGAACATAGCCCATGGTTATATTGTTTTCATTTGTTTTTCTTTGGTCTTTCTTTTCATAAACACACTTTATTATATGTTACTAGGGTTATTCCGCGCTATGAGTGGAGAATGTGGTAAAATTTAACTAAATAAAGTTATTTATTTGATGTTTATAAAAATAAGTTTTATAAAAAGCAATTCATTTTTTCAATTTAATAGATATTGTAGTTTTGAAGTTATTGAAAGTGTATAATCATAGATATTGAAGATCAAAATAGCTGAATTTTAATTTGTATATGAAAATATTAGAAACTAAATATTAGACTTATTTTTTTATTCATAGAATAACATCGCCACACCAGAATATTTAATAAATTTATAAATAATGTAAATTAATACTATCTTTATATATTATTTTGATTGAGATTCTATTATTATAAATATATATAGATTTGAATAGTATTACTTTTGCTAACATTTATATGTCCATTAAGGGGCTAGAATATAGATTTTAAAATCAACATATTTGTCCTAAGAAAGAAAATAAATAGCAATGTCTCCGGAAAAGAAAACAACATATAGTCTTTACAACCAAATTGACAATTAAATATCTATGATAAAAATATTAAATATTTACGATTTAATCAGTAGAGTCCGTTTCCTCACAACTATCAGACTCTTTTTCCAAACTGTATAAATAACGAAATAAGTGAAAAAATTAGAATATCAATATTTAGAGATTAAGTAACCTAATTCCTACGATTAAGTAAAAGAGAACAAATCAATATATCCAAAACAGATATTACTTATGCGTTCTTTGAATGATAGATTTGATCAACAGGAGGATCGAAAAGTAGCTAACCGATAGTAAGTGATTTTAAATTAGACGGATATAATTAAGTAAATTAAAGTTTCGTATAATAGATTTTAAATAAGAAAGAGTGATATCTCATACCATCATTACAAAAAACTCTCCAATTGCTTAAAACAACTATAAGTTTATTGGACGCTTGAAAGTTCCATTTAGAAGCCAACTTATCAGCGTGTTCGTTAAGAGTAACACTGATATGATCCTGGTGAGGATCACATCTCTGAATACTCTCCAAAGGTTGTGATAATTAGAGTGAAGAGAACTTGGATGCGGAAGTGATGAAAAAGGTGTGAAACGGTGAATACGACCTGACGAGTATGATGGATCGACGTGATACTTCCAAAGGTTGTGAACTACCTTTAGACTATCAAGCCTGGTCTGGAGAGGGTAAAGACTCAATACTACGAACAAGGGGTGGAGGTGAATGATACTTCTTAAGGACTATGGAAGAATCCTTAGACTATCTAAACTTGCTAGGAGTGAGGATGAATATCCGAACACGATAAGCAAGCGAATGATCAAACAAGTTAAAAAGAGTTTTAGAATAAAAAGTTTGATAAATTATAATGAGGTTCAGATGCAAAATATAAAGAGAAGAGAAGGAAGTAGCAATAAAGAGTGTGGAGTTACGAGACATGCCTCATAAATTGCACAATGACCATGCAGAATTAAACACAACATTCAAAATTCAAATGAGATAGAGAAGAGATATGGGCCATGCCTATGATGAAGTAAATGGGCCTGGAGGTGGATAAAACTCAGCAAATGGCAAGATGGACATGAGACCCAATGCACCTCATTAAAAACCTTTCCCAGAAAACAACTTGGGAAAAACCGATGAGAAGGGAAAAAGAGTATGCATGGTCCTCATGGCCATTTACTAAGTCTCGTGGGCGTGTATCTTGACCAGTGAAGTCTTGATACCCTCATGACAGCGTAAGTGATCCATATAAGTAGTCACATGAAGTGAGACCCTAAATCTTTGGTGAAACTCTCTTGTTCTAGCCCGAGTAATCATTCCAATTTCTCCTCCAATGCATCCTTTGCTCCTTGTTGGATTTCCTTATCTTCATAAGCTTCCATTTCCTCTTCCAGCTCCTTAGTGCTTCCTAGGATCGCATCATCCTCCCCCAGTTGAAAAGGATTTGTCCTCAAATCTGTTTGACCTGCCGCAAACAACACTAAGTTAGAACCATCAAAGAGTAACATAATGGTATACTTACCTTGGAGATCAAGTCGATAAGTATTGTTGATGATTCTTCTTTTTAGGTGAAATGAACCATCAATCCTTGGTGTCCATACTCGTTCTCCAATCTCAAAGATCATCCTAAAATAATCAATGGGTTTCTTATGCTGCATGAAAACATCTCCGATTCCAGTCCTCGCAAAGAAATTGGACAAGAGAACTTTGAGGTCAGGTGGCTCCTTTTTTTTACCTGTAATCTAGTCAACACTTTTGGCAAAGAGCAAGCATATTATCACAGTCATGGAGTCAAATTAACAAGTATCATTTCGGACCCAATAGTTATCCTCATCTTGTTCCTCTTTTACTTGCGTCCTAAGACAAGAGTTTGGTTCCAAATGTTCCTTGAATAATCCAAACATTTTCTCAATGATTTCTAAATATATTACACTCATACTCACAGCCCTTAACTCATGAGAAACAAATCGAGAAAAAGAAATACTTACCTGAATAAGTTCCTTGTTGTGTTCGGTGTTCATAAGTATCACGGTAAATGGGAGTGGTGTTGGATCTGGGGGTTTTTCTTGGACCAGTATCATGAAGAGATTGACGCATTGTTGTTTATCCTGGTCTTGATCAGGTGGCTTGAATCGTTTGTCTTCCTCTCTCTTTCCATCCTCTCTCTTTTTAGTTCTTCTTGTATGTTTCAAGACTACCCTAAAATCTTTGTTTGGCTCTTGTGACAAAGACAAGCGAATTATATCTGCGTGATCAGGAATAAAATGATTCTTGGGAACAAAGATACTTACCTTGTCGAGTTCAAGTTCTTTATCTCTGAGCATAGGCAATGCGTCTGGTGGTTCATCTTTGAAATTCGAAGAAAATTTGACTGCGTTCCCATGTTTGCCGTTTCCTGCAATGTCCTTAGTTGCATTTCTATTCTTTAATTCAAGCATCTTTTTATTATAAGCCTTAGGATCTCTTGCTTTTATCCTAACAAGACAAAAAGAAATTTCTATGTTAGTAGTCAAGAAATCATCCATATGACCCGGTTGAAATATTATCAAAGTTAAGCCCTTTAAAATTATTTTGATGCTGAAATGAAGTCCTTGTTTCTTCAGAACGATCATGGCATGAACTTGTATGGATTCTTCAGACTCCTTGTGAGGAAAAACTGCATAAGTAAATAGTTTCTTCTTGCCAATATCAGCAAAGTTTTTGGCACCCAAATCAGCTTGGTAGTTCTCGAGAGTTTCATTAATCCTTTGTCCTCTGTTTTCTTTGAATTTAACAAAAATCTTATTATCATAGATCAGGATCACATTGTAGTCGTGTGATGTGTTGCGTTTTTGGCACATTCTAACAGTTGTTTTCGAGTCTTTATCGAGTCTTTTAGTTTTATTTTGACTCATTACAGGTCAAAAGATGGCTGAGGATGAAGATTGGAGCTTCTGGGAGGAACTTAGCAGAAATTGGAGAAAAGTCAAAGTTCCACCCGCTGAGCACCCGCTCAGACCTGAGCACCCGCTCAGACCTGAGCACCCGCTCAGACCTGAGCACCCGCTCAGACCTGAGCGACCGCTCATGACGACCTAACGAAGCAAACAAGGGAAAATCCCAACTTTCCAATTTTTTTTGCCAAGGACGCCCTAATCTTCACCCAGCCGCCTCCAGACTTGTATATATCGTTTTTCTTCTATTTTCTAACACGAGGACGCTTAGCTAAGAACATCACATAGAGATTTTTATTTCTTTGCAAGATTTGAAGGAAAAGAGACCACAACTTTGTTTTGAGAAGAATTCTTAACCCTAATCTCTTTAATAATATCATGAATTCATTCTATTGCTTTGTTGTGTTTGATTTCGCCATGTGTGAGTAGATCCTTAGCTAGGTTAAGGTTTTCAATGGTGATTTAGGATGTTAATGGCTGAGCACAAATAGGTATTGGAATTTATAATGTCTTCGCCAATAGAGATTTTTAATGCTTAGATTAGCTTGATCACCTAGTCTATGATTTTAGGTTAAACTTATTCACGACAGTGCTTTAAGTTGCTAGATAAATCATTGGTGAGCAATTGGTGTGTGATCAACGACAGTTGATTGTTGTGATTGATTGTGAACAGATTGAACCAGCTCATTAATGCTTATCAACCTCGCTAGGTCCAAACGACAGTTTCGGTGTCTAGGTTGTTAGATAAAGTTGTCGATACATCACGACAGTGGGGCGATATTAATTTTATGTTTGAGTTCTAGACCGGTAGCTACTTAGCCCCTGAATAGATGCTCAGCCTTGTCTCTGAATCACCGGCGAAACGCCTTAACCTAGTGCTTGTTTTTATTATTTTTACACCGATTTATTTACTTGCTTTTGTTCCGAAAATTACAAACTTTTATATTTTGTCTTAGCTTTAAATTAAAATCTATAATTTTATAGTGTAGCCTTGGTCTCTGTGGATTCGATACCCTATATACTATTGCGATTGTCTGTGCACTTGCAGAATTATTTTGGGTTAAAACTCTGTGTATCATCGTGGAAGTTATCAAAGGGAAGCTTCCGTGAGTTGTTTCCTAAAGACAAGTCCTGCAAAAATTTGTTAAGCTCACTTGGTGGCACCGGTGCAAGGTTAGATACACAAGAGAATTTATCCAAAGAGACAAATATTTTATGATCAAAATATTCAGCATCATTAACCTTACTAACCATAGCAAAAATATTAGATTTCTTACCTTGCTCCTGATTCTCTTTGGGTTTGATTTTGTCAAGGTAAAACTCATGAGCCGGCAATGGCACAAGAGTAGTATTCTTTTCTTGAAAATGTTTTGAACTCACCATTGTACAATCTGCACCAAGAGAAAGTAAGTTAGCTCTCATTCGTTTTTGAGAGTCTAGATAGTTACCTCGGGTTTTAATTGGTGGTCGAGTATCCGGTGGTTTCTCCTTGCCATTGCACACATCTAAAGTATATGTATCTTCCTTGGCACTTAAGGGCAGAATCAAGTGCATTATACTTGAAATTTCAACATTCAAAACAGATCGTTTCAAACTACTAGTGAATGTGGAATTATTCCCATTCCGAATAAACTAGCAAGCTAAACTTACCTGAGTACCAAGTAAGATGTTTGGTAATATTTCAGCTTTGAAGAGGGTGAAATCTGATTCACAGGTAGCTGGGGCTGGACAAGGTTTAGTCACCAAACGGTTTTCATAATTAATTTTCTCACACTTGTTATCTCGGCAAGCTTGTGAAGTGGTTGACACCGACTATGAATTCTTCTCTTTTATGCTTCCTTCAGCTTTGTCATCCTTATGCTCCATTGTATGACCTGAATCAACATCCTTTGACAAGACCAAGTGCATCATACAAGAACTGGAAGTTTCTACACCTTGATTAACTACTTCACTACTTGAGTTTTCTGAGCTCAGTTTTGATCCTAATGAAGTGATATTCAGCTCGTGATTTTCAGGGCAAGTGGCAGCAAAATGTCTTTTCTTACGAGAGTTATAACAAGTAACTTCCTTGGATTTTGAAAGATTAGAGGACTTACATTGCTTTGGTTCACTGCTTGAGTCAAGTGATAGACTTAGGCTTTGCTTGTGAACCACGACTTGTTCAGTGGCCTTCTTGGGTTGAGATGTTGACTTAGCCTCCATTTGCTCATTTAGAACGGTCTTGGACACTTCTTTTGGCTGAGGGCTGTACGCTTCTTTTTGTACTAAAATCTTTCGTGCATACTTATTCCTCATTAGTTCCTTAAGATCTCTCCACGAGGTGATAGGGGGCTCCTTGTAATACGGGCGATCATCAACCTCTTGCACCCACCATTTATAGGCGTTTCCAGTGAGTTGTCCAATTGCATGAGCTAATCTCTTTTCTTTGAGGATGCGGTTGTAGTGAAACCAATCGTCCATGTTTCTTTCCCATTCTAGGTAGTTTCTTTTTCCTGAAAATCTAAAGAGTTGAAGTTCATTAGCATGTTGATAATCAGAACTGACATAAAACGTGGATTTTGGAGCGTGAGAGGTTTTCTGTGAGCTGCTTCATGTTGAGCTCGATGTGTTGTCTGGTGGCTTGGGCTTAATCTCTTGTTCCCTCCTTTGTCGGTCATTGATGGATCTTTCTATTTCAGCTCTCATGGTTGCCATACTTTCATCCATTATGGCTCTTAAGGAATCAAGGAGTTGTTTGTTGGAGTTTGACGATTCCTCTTCACCATTGCTGGTTCCCACCATGGTACCTGTTCAGATTCAAACAAGTAACAAGTAAAAATGCCCAAAGAAACACAACAAAGAAAAACTCAGCAAGCTTTCTAGAATCCTAAACGACTGTTTGACTTGATTGAACAGAATAAATTATCAAAACACGTTCAACAATTTTAGAAACAATTTTCTAAAATACAAGACTCTTTTTCAAAACAGATCCAACCAATATCACGATTTTAGCAATTAAAACGGATTTATGAAAATCAAAACACTGAAAATCGCAGAAATCCTTTTCTCGAAAATACTTGAAGATGATCGGTCAGATTAAAATATCAAATCGTGTCCAAAAATTCCTAAATCAATTTTCACAGAAACTAGACTCGTAATAGGTTCGTTAGAAACTGATTTCACGATTTTATCAATCACCAAATAATTATGAAAATTCTAGCAATCAACAGACAGAATTGTTTCAAATCATCTGTGGAATATGAAAAGGGTGTGATCGATTTGAAGAGACACAACCTGGTATGGAGTGGGCTCTGATACCACTTGATATGAGCCTGGTGAGGATCATGTCCCCGAATACTCTCCAAAGGTTGTGATAATTAGAGTGAAGAGAACTTGGATGCGGAAGTGATGAAAAAGGTGTGAAACGGTGTATACGACCTGACGAGTAGGATGGATCGACATGATACTTCAAAAGGTTGTGAACGACCTTTAGACTATCAAGTTTGGTCTGGAGAGGGTAAAGACTCAATACTACGAACAATGAGTGGAGGTGAATGATACTTCTTAAGGACTATGGAAGAATCCTTAGACTATCTAAACTTGCTAGGAGTGAGGATGAATATCTGAACATGATAAGCAAGCGAATGATCAAACAAGTTAAAAAGAGTTTTAGAATAAAAATTTTGATAAATTATAGTGAGGTTCAGATGCAAAATATAAAGAGAAGAGAAGGAAGTAGCAATAAAGAGTGTGGAGTTACGAGACATACCTCATAAATCGCACAATGACCATGCAGAATTAAACACAACATTCAAAATTCAAATGAGACAGAGAAGAGATATGGGCCACGCCTATGATGAAGTAAATGGGCCTGGAGGTGGATAAAACTCAGCAAATGGCAAGATGGACATGAGACCCAATGCACCTCATTAAAAACTTTTCCCGGAAAACCATTTGGGAAAAGCCAATGAGAAGGGAAAAAGAGTATGCATGGTCCTCATGGCCATTTACTAAGTCTCTTGGGTATGTATCTTGACCAGTGAAGTCTTGATACTCTCATGACAGCGCAAGTGATCCATATAAGTAGTCACATGAAGTGAGACCCTAAATCTTTGGTGAAACTCTCTTGTTCTAGCCCGAGTAATCATTCCAATTTGCTCCTTTAATGCATCCTTTGCTCCTTGTTGGATTTCCTTATCTTCATAAGCTTCCATTTCCTCTTCTAACTCCTTAGTGCTTCCTAGGATCGCATTAAACACAATCAAGATCCCACCCACTAAAAATATTAAAAATTAATTACCCAATTTTATTCATATACATTTGAGAAATTATATGTTTTATAGAAGAAAAACATACTTGATCTCTCATAACTTGAATTTTACCATCCTCACTCTCTCACCAAAGAACTCTTTAAATGGATGATCAATGCAGATTATAAGAGGTTGGACATTTTTAACAATACCGTATAAAACTGTTATTTAATAATGAATTGAATAGAGTTATTTAAAGAAAAAAACTAATAAAAATATCACATAATCATGGTTAAGATTTACCTATCGGATACTTCATAGCAGGAATTATTCGTTCGTAAACCATTGAAAAGTCCATGAAACAGTAGAACTCGCAGTTGTCAACTCTAAAACTCGGACGAACCTTAGTGGCGCCATTGATTATCATACGATATATATGGTCTGTATTCCAAATTCTCTTAGTTTCTTTAACAACTACAAAATCTTCCAGGTATACCCAAGATCCTTGGGGCAACAGTTTATCGAATTGGGATACCATTTCTCGAGGAATTGTAGCTTCAATCTTATCAGTCTTATTAAAACAAATAATGAAAAGAGATAATATAAATTAAATGTGAGAAAATACAAAATTGCTATAAATAAAAACCGTTACAAAATTAGAATTTGAAATGATGCTTACAAATTCATCACAGAATATGACTTGAACAATGGAATGAGTTGAATCCTTGGGCCTCCATTTACGTAAAACTGTAGCAAACACAGGCAAATTCTCACAGTAAGGATAACCTAACTCACAGATAGGACCATTCATTTTTGTATAAAGATTTAGAAGAGGAGGTAAAATTGTGAGAGTATGGTGGCCAGATCTGCTTTTTGAAAGGAAGTTATGTTTTGTGTTTAGATCTTTAGTGAGTGACGAAGATAGTTATCGAAAATATGCATCATTTTTTTTCGAAACCCAAAGTATGTTTTGTACCGACCAATGATGTATTTTTTCAAATTGTATTCCCCGAGAAAGGTAAAAGCACGATTAAGTCATATCATAAAATTTAAGAAACCGATATATGGTCAGTTTATATTAAGTCGAATTAAAAATCTACATATTTTTTTCGTAAATAATTTGATAAGTGCGATATTTAGTAATTAATAGTGGCAATGTATTAATATTTTAAAACAATATCTCAATCACAGAAAAACCTATAAATATAACCAAAGTTTTATAGTTTGATAACATTCGATTGATAAAAGTCTTAATGTAAACACTAAACTATAAATGTATATTAAAACGTAATAAAAGAGCAAAAAGTTAAATTAGATCGCTATTCCAAATTTTAAAAAAAAAAATTTACAATAACTCGTTTCTTTCTCTGCATCTACATTCTCCTTTAATCATTAATTCTATCAGAAACGTCTTCCTCACCGTTTTCAATATCAGAAATACTTGTTTTTGTCTTTTGATCACGTTCTATCTCCTCATCTTTACTAACATTTGAGAAGTACTTGTTTTTGTCTCTTGATTACGTTCTATCTTCTCAAAATCTTGTTCAGCCATCCTAAGAAGTTTCATAATTAACTAATAAGAATATACGATTATCAACGACTCTTAAATCATCAATTTCTCTGATAGAAGGATCAAACATTAGAAATATTAATAACCTCTGGAAAACCTGGTCATCAAGGAGATATATTTTAAGCGCATGCACAGATCAAGCATTAAACTGTTTGTAGTGTTAAAAATAAAATTAATTGATTAATTTAACTATACCTGTTTTATATTTTACCCTCCAGAATCTAAGAACAGCAGTAAGAACGTTACTTGTAGACCGAGTTTGCCACTTCTCATTCAAAAAACAACAACTTGGTTCATAGCAAAACAGTTAATTGTAAATCCTCTAAAAACAATTTTTTTTATATTCGTGTAACTCAATTACAACAGATATTGTAAGAGATTCAAAATTACTATTGTTATGCTCACTTTATATCTTTGAGAACAAACTTCATCACTCTTACTTTTTCATCGACTAACTCTTGATATGGATCATCTTCATAAGTGAAAATAGGGTTAACATCATCAATGATTCCATATAAATCTGAAATTTTATATGCATATAGTTAGTAAAAATGGAATACATGACACATATTTAAAAAGAATAGTTAGTTAATAGATTTAATATATTCTATTACCTATTGAATGATTTACAGATGAAAAACTGTGATTTAGAACAGATTCAAATGTTACAAAATCAAAAAATTGATTATCGCAAGTTCTTAGACAATTTTTCACAATTGTTCCCTCACAAAAAAAAACAACACGGCGGATGTGTTTTGTGATACAGATTTCTCTTCTTTCTGTATGAACTTCAAAATTTTGTAAATATTTCCTGTTAGAGATTTCTCATCTCTTAACTTCTATCATCAAAGAAAAAAATACGGTTGATCCTGGTAGAGAATTGCATCCAAACCATTATAGATTTGTAATAATGGTTAAAGTGATAGCCAAGTGGAGGAAGACTGATCATGTCGACAACACAATAGAAATTATCTTCTCTGATATTTTTGAGAGTCAATCTCAAAATTTCAAACAGGATGTAAATATTTCCAGTTAGAGATTTCTCATCTCTAACATGATCAACCGTAGTTTTGCGTACCGACGAATAACATTGTCTTATTATTTAAAGAGAAAAAGTTAGAATGACAATCGTTAATAATCGGTAACCGGTATTAAAAAACAAACTATTTTTTTAAGAAAATAAAATCATATATATATATATATTTTAAATAATATAAACCGGGTATATAGGATGGGAGATTATTATTCTTAAAATTTGATCTTCTTAATTTTTTGTGTTTAAAAGTTAAATCAAATAATTAATAGACTTATTTATGATTTCGCACTATCAATATTAATTTATATACTTTATATTTTATAGTGATATGACGAACAAAGAAATAAAATTTGATAATAAAAACTACGATATAAAAGATTATGCGAAGTAGTTAAGATGTTTTCAAAACCAAAATCGAAAGAAATACTACATTTTTGTGGAAAAAAAAAGAATTTGTGATAAACTAATCCAAATGATTATTTCTTCCTCGTGATGGGTATTGGTTTCGCTTATTTTGGGATTCTTTATTGTTCAAAGTGTCTTCAACATATGATGATCAAAACCTTGAAGATAGTCAGGAAAAAAAAATACAAATAACAAAAACTTGATTAGAATATAATTGAAAGGATCGTATTTTTTTTTTTTTGCACATAGAAATAATGAACTAATGTTCATACATTAAACATTCAAAACCATACAATAACAACCAATTACACAAACGACCATGAAGGTCAATAGTTATACCGGTTCCAGCAATCCTATGAAAGCTAAAAAAACCACAAAACTACCGGGTCCTAATCATCCCCTCCTCACTGCCTCGATTCCACGATCACGTCTTATCTTTACCTGCATCGATAAAAGTGATGCATCAACATTTGGTAAACCAAACGCTGAGTGAGATTGATCCTCCCAACAACAGGTTATATGAAAGCCACACACAATTTCAAACAACCACAACAACAAGAAATCAAACACACCACGCATTAATTTCTACTCGATCAAATTCACGCATGAAAATAATCCACGACCACAACCCTATCAATTCCTAATCATCAACCCATGAAAAGGCAATCAATAGCATCTATGACTAACCACTTAGCAATTCACATTAAGAAAAGCTAAAACACAAGCCACAGAACAACATGATCGATCAACCAACCTATCGACCAACACCGTCGATACCCCCTATTGACCACACCCTATCGACCACACCCTATCAACCACACCCTATTGACCACACCTGGTCGATACACACTATCGACCACACTCTATTGACAATACCTAGTCGATAGCCATCCTAAAATCCACCCGAAGAATTCATCAACATACCTATCGATCAACATGGTCAATACACCCTATTGACCACGCTCTATCGACCACACTTGGTCGATAAGCACTAGGAAAAACGTCCAACAGGATTTATCGACCTCGCTCTATCGACCTGTCCTAGTCGATAACCCTATAGACTTTGGTCTATCGACCATACCTGGTCGATAGGCACCCGATTTTCCTAAACTTCACAACTTAGCCTTAACACAACCCTAACGCCAAACCTCTAAACCACAACTAAAACACACATCAAGCAAAGGCAATACCACACACCAAGCAACAAGGGAAAACACTCCCAACAAGCCATGGAATCACCAAGAAACCACAACACACACAAAACCACCAAGCAAGCACATGAACAAAAATCAAGCTTCCAAGGCAAAACAGCAACAAATCCATGGTTCTCTAACCACCACAAGCTTAGAAAACTCTAGCTAAGGCTCCACACATTACCAGGAGGCTTCTAAGCATCATAGCAACCCCACAATGCTTAATAAAACCCCACAAGCCCCCAATCAAGGCTTAATGATAACCCTTGGTCACAACTCACCTTAGAATGGATGGATCTATGCTTAGATGGACTCCCCAAACTCAAAAAGATCTCTCCTTCTCCTCCAAGGCCCACGCCCAAACCTTAGCTCCAACCCACATCTTTTCCAAGCTCCACAAGCTTCACACACCCTTGATCTTGCAAGATCCAGGCTTCTCACAAGCTCACCAAGCCTTTCTCTTCTTCTTCTCTCTTCTTTCTCTTAGGTCACAAGCTCACAAGCTCAAGAACTCTCTTTCTCTCCCACAACCAAGGAAATGGTAACCAAGGAAGAAAAAAAAGGAAAAAGAGAAGCCAAATTGACTTTTGCCACTTGATTGAGAAAAAACCCGCAACTTTTGAAACGATTTATGACACCCTCGGAACAAATCTAAATTAATTATTTCAACTCCATAATTAATTTCTCTAGACTTGTCTAAGGTTCATAAACTCGAAAGAACTTCCAAATTAATTAAATTAATTAATTTTCCAGAATACGGGCCTTACAATTTTCCCCCACTAATATAGATTCGTCCTCGAATCTTACGTTACCATTCATCTTGGACCGATTCTTATTTTTAGATCGGTTATATTTAAGAGTATAATTTGGGGGTCGAGCTTGTTTAATCAAAAATTGTGATTTGGTTTAAAGCCATATGATTCATGAGGCAGAGCGTACTATAGAATCAAGGAGGGGACAAAACCATCCACTTCATTAATAATATATAAATTCAAATGAAATTAACATAAATTTAAATGAATTTGACATAAATTAAATGTTACCTTTAAGATGTGAACAGAGGCATGCAGTGCTTGAATGACTTTTCTGTCTTACATAATTTTTTAATGATATTTAATATCACTGTTAGACCGGGATGATTTGACCAGTTATGCTATGCTTAAAGCATTAGTAAACTTCATATTTACTATCATTTATACCATCTTTATTTTTGCATAATATAATCATATATATGCATATTTTCATTTTGGTCGAACATTCGATACCACATTTATTTAATTTTGAATAATTTTATTAAACACTCTGCCATGCCATTTTGAACATGAGAAACTAGATGTTCAACATCAATTCTCACTGACACATAAATGTCCTTAAAGGCTTATAAAGTAAAAGCTTGTGAGAGCCTCTGATTATTTGGGAATTAAATCTTGCGAAAGCCGTACTTGTGTTGTCTAAAGACACACACATATGACCATCTATTAAATGTGTCAATTAATAATATAAATTATCAAAATGGCCTGCATAAAAGAGAAATATATTCACGTATATCATCATTTATTCTATAAGGATACTAGAGATTCATTCCCAATTTTGGTTGGTGATAGTCGAATTATGAATTTTTTTTGAAAGCATGCATCACATGAAAACTCATCAAAATAAAAACTCTTATGGTTTTCCAATGAATGGCTATTAGCATTTTGCACATTTTTCGCATCATGACTGAACCAATATGTCCAAGTCTTTCATTCAAAATTTTAAATATACAAGTAAACTTCGAGTTTACTGTAATATATGATGTGATCATATATATATATATATATTTGTGCAATATAATACAGATGATATCATAAAATGTTTTTTTCAATATATGGTTTCTCTTCGATGTGATGCAAAGATATACAATACAATTCTTATTTATAGTCTCTATATGATTATTAGTAAGACAAAATATCTTTGAAACTTCAACAAGTTTCTTCGAGACTTTTGGAGAACATAAGGCATGATAGATTATGAAATTTATGCCATTGGAAGTTGAGAGACTAGCTCATCTAAACTTTTTAGTTACTTTTGCACTGTCTAATTTTATATTGACATGTGCATTATAAATTTTTATGAGAAAATATTATTGATTTTAAAGACATACTTTAATGTCTTTGATCTTGATATAACACATATAACTATTGTATAAAATAAATTGAATACTTAAATATATAAATTCATAAATTAAGAACCATAGCTTTCTATATAAGAATTCAGGAGACATAGTCTTCCATATAAGAATTCAAAAAGCTTGGCTTACATATATTTAAGGAGACATAATATTCCATTTGATTGATCGAGGTGGAGGCAGAACCTACCATATATAATGATCAATTTAGAAATAATTTATAGCCGTTTTATTTGATCGTAAAGAAAGCAGAGTCTATCCTATATTATGATCAATCCAGAAAAGACATAGTTTTCTATTTTATCATAAAAAAGGCAGATCCTTCCATATATTATGATTAAACCGGATAAGACATAGTCTTACGATCTCTATAATATTTATGTTCTATAAATATAAATTTATAAATTAAAATAATAAAATGTGTACCTTATTTCGTTGGATCTGAAGTGGTAAAGATATCGTCATATCACAAGCTTTTTATGTGTTGATAAAGTGTTGTAAAATAATAAAATAAACTATGTATATATTTTATATAATAAAGCAAGAAAGTACGCAAACGAGAGAAAGAGAAGCTGCGCTTTTATTCATATTGATGCTTATTACTTTCAACACAAAGTCACCTATTTATAGTGTTTTAACAACTTGGTGAGCAAGTGGATAATCACAACATTATTTATAACAGTTTTCTACTTTTAAAAGTTAGAAGAACAAATTTCAGCCAAAGAAGAGAACACGTGTCACGTAGGTAGGATAATGCCTTATCACTTTCATAGTAAATCCTTTATACATACTTAGTGTATTCATCTTTTAGTTCGCTACATTTACAAAGGTTAAACGAAGATAAAGAGACTAGTTTATGTGAGTTAAAATTTGTAAAGAATGAATTTTCATTATATGATGTAGTTACGGAATCATTCCATATTTAGCTGCTTTTGTTTTTGTTTCGGGGAAATTATATGTATACTTTACATGGTCTTACTTCCTCCAAGTTCTTGAAAAGGCAAAGGTACAGACTTGAAGGCTCTGTATTTCCCCACATTGTTCAAATGTTCATTCTCCAACCTGATAGCAAAACACAAAGATTATTATAAAAAAAAATCTTCCTCTCTTTTGCTTTGATCAAAATATCCGAAATCAGGTTCTAAATTAAAATCGAACCTGAAGAAGTTCCAAATGCCACGACGAACAATCTCTAAACTGCCAACAACAACAACCAAAGCTCTCTGGTGTAAAAATGGAGCTTCTTTGATCCCAAGAACCGTCTGCATCCACGCCAGCCTTAGCACCACATTCACCACCTTCATTTCACAAACCCAATCCAACCATTAAAATCCAGTTAAAAGGCTAAATGTCAAACCCGTAAAAATGCTCTCTTTTTTTATATACCATGACAATGTAATAGATGCTTTTGGAAGAGACTAAGAGTTTGTCACGAAGCCATGGGTTTTTGGAGTTACAGTTCATAAGACCCCAATCCTTGAAAATGACTCAATAAGTATTGAACAACGTGGCAATGCTGGACGTGGTTACAGCCACCGTGAGCCAGTACGTCCCTTTTTTCATCTCAAAGATTGTCCTAGCTGCAACTGCCAATATAGTTGATAGATACTTCAGTCCGTTTAGGCCGTGCATTTTGTCTTTCTCCTCAACCAACCTCCTTATACACTACAAGAAAAAAAGAAAAAAAAAAAAAGCAAACAAAGTTTTAAACATTTTGGAAAGTTCAAGAGCAGGGGTGTCAAATGCCACCCATAAAAAAAATAGTCTATTTTTGGTGAATTTTGGCTATAAAACTATATTAATTACAGTTAAATTAACATTTTGCCCCCCATAAAATTAATTTTTTTAGATTTTGACATCCATAAAAAAAATTTCTACCTCCGCTACTGGTCAAGAGTTGTGGGTAATTAACGTTTTGATGCAGCAAGATTCATGGGTTTAATGTAAAGTACATATTCATAACGATTTGAAACTAGGCATGGGCACTCGGGTACTGGGTTCGGCATTAGATTAGTTTTTTCGGGTTTTGGGTTTTTTTGGATCTAAGCAACTAGGACCATTCGGATATTTTAGAAATCTGGTACGGGTTCGGTTCAGTGCCATGTTTGTTCGGGCGGTTTGGATATTAAATTGGAGAACAAAACAAAATATTGGTTACGGTTTCGATTGGTTATTTTCGCAAAATCTATTCAAAGGTACTCAAATTACCCAAAATAATTTTTTTGTTTGGCGTCAATTAGTTACGTTTTACCAAATCTACCCAAGATATCTGAAAAACTCCATGTATGGTTTGTGTTGATTAAAGAGGGTAATGAGTTTAGTTAAACTTTGGGTATATTCGGGTACTTGTTCGGTTCTCGGATATTATACGATCCAAACCGAAAATCAAAAATATATCTAAATGATTCATTCAAGTATTTTAAGGGATTCAAACCGCCCCATTAGGCTCGGATCTTTGGTTCTGGTACTTTTTCCCAAGTCTATTTGAAACAGTAAGAGACCCACGTTCAATAGAAACTGCGAATTTTTAATGTTTTGAAATAGAAAAATCTTTGATTTGATGTAAGTATGGAGATTTAGAGTATCTCCATCAATGGTTTCTCATATGAGTTTTTACAATTGAAAAAAAAAATATATATATATATATATACTTTAATGAGATAGTATCTCAAAATAAGTGATAAACTCACTTACTAGTTTCTCTATCGAAAATCTTTAATGGGAGTTTCTCAAGATTTTGAGATACTCATTTATTTTTATAATATTATATATTTTGTTTGGAAATACTTATGTGAGAACCTCTTAGCATTTTGCAGCAGGAGTTTTAATGTAAAGTATGGATTTTTTTTCTCAGTACCTGAGCAAAGCGGAACCAGTAAGGAATAATGGCAACGACAAGGTAGAGTTCTTTATAAATGTCACTATCATAACATGTGTGTGTTCGTCTCTTAAAATCTCCACCCCATCCATAGTAGCAAACATAAAACAATAAGCTTCTGAATGTTTGCACCTGCGAAACCGAAACTGAATCAACAATCTCTCAGGACTAAACAACATGCAGATTGATTAATCGGATGCTAGACCAAAAAAACTCGTTACCTGAGTTGTCAATTGATCTGCCAGGAAAAAGTCCCGGAGAATAACCTAGAATAGGAAAACATACTCATCAAACTATATTGTAACATCTTTTTCAAGTTTTATCACTTGGATTGAACGTTACCTTATAGAGAGGACTTAAAAGGCAACGAAAAAAGCATCCAATGAAGAAATATCGGCTTGAACGATATATTATATTGAATGGACAGAACAGTGTCGCCATCAAGCACTGCGATCATAAGCCAAAACAAAATTATAGCTGACAATGTGTATGGATTATTAGCGATTGGTATGAATGATATAATTTCAAGAACTTTTTTTTGTTAAATTATAATTTCAAGAACGTACGAGGAGAAGAGCCAAAGGAACGAGCTCGGTGATGACACTGAAACTTTTGGTTCTCGGATCCATTTCCATGTCGAGATTCGAGATGACTCCTCCAAAAGTTAAAACTGCTAGACCAGAGCCTATCAAAAGAACTTCTGTATAACCAAGATCATTCCCATGCTCAAACCCGAAGATAAACGGGTAATTTACTCGGTATTTACTCCAGAAGAATATGTCTGCTGCATACATAAACAAATGAACTACAACGAAAGCGAACAAGCTGCAGAAAAAGTGTTAGAAAACCAAATGATCATGTTCAAAACCAATTGTCAAAGAGTGAATTTCTCCATGCATTTTATGTTTACTTTAGGTCTCATCTCTCTTCGGATGTAAGATTCTTCATAGAATTAAACTCTTTGAAGAATGTAACTTTAGAACGGACCTGTAAAGAGGGAAAATGTTCTCCATATACTGATGCCGGCCCTCACTTTTTGTTAAGCCTCTAATATGTACAAGAACCGTTATTGCAATGGCGAGAGCCATTGCGCAACCCGAAAAGAAGCCTATAGATGAAGATGAGGTTTAGCCTATGAAAAAATATTGATAAAAAAAGTCGTTCCTTTTTTTTCCAAGTCATTACAGAGCTTAAAAAGACGAATTGAGTACCGAGAAAGTATGTGATTCTGTGTTTCTCCCTCTTAGTCTTATGCCTTAAAGCTTTCATTCCCTCTCGGTGATTTCCATTGGCGAAATGCTTAATAAACGTCGCTTCCACTCTTGACATGAGCCTCGAGACCTGAAAATATAAAAGAGTATTCTGATACTAAATCATAAAAAATAAGAGGAAGATGTGAAAATCCTAGTATTAAAACCTCATCGCAGCTGCCCAAATACGAACGATCCACTGTATTTAGATAAAGCTTTGATGCATTCCTCAAAGTAGTCTGCGAAAACATTGCAAATATTTCACAGCAAGAATAAAATACAGAACAAAACAAGATCCTTAATTAGAAGAACACAAACCTTATCATACTTCTTCAGTATCTTTGCAAAGCCCAATTGATTCAAGAAGCTGCCAAGATATTATGATCAGAAATAGAGTAACTAAATAACAAAATAGAAGATTCTATAGAAGACATTCTTACCAATAACTCTTTAAGAACCTAAGTTTCTGATAAAACTCAACAAAAGCGCGGCTCATAAGCTCCTCGGCTCTCTTAAGCTCGGGTTTGCTGAACGTTTGCTCACTTGGGAGACCGAGGATCATCATTTTAAGAGTTGACAATGGAGTTTCGGGCTCAATTTTGAGCTTTATATGATCCAACATTTCTACTGGAGCAGGTTTAAAGACTTTCTTACCTTCTGTCTGTTCCATTTCTCTAATCACATCCATTGGTGAAGGACCTACAATAACAAAACATTCACATAACCTTTATCAGAAGCTTAACGTTAGAATTAAACCTCACTTAATGCGGAAATCTTACAACTTTATACTTTAAGAAAATAAAAACTGTAGAATTTTTACAATTTGTATATCCTAACAACCCAAATTTCTAACACCTTTGATTTTAGATATTGGTAACCGAGCTAGATCATTGGCCGAAACTCAGACTAATCTCCAAAGCTAGTAAAAAGTCATGTATTTTGTGACTTAACCTCTATGGTGGCAAAGAAGGATACCAACAATTTCTAGTAGATGGTAAGACTCGTTCTATCCTAGACCAACGGGGCAAATCCTCTTCAACTTGAACCAACCACTGGACCACTCGCTTTTGGTTCTATTTTCCTCAAAACTTTGCTCATAAAAAGATAAAATTTCAATAAATTTGATGAAAATGTAACAAAACCTGGAGTCCGTGTAGTTGTATGAGGAGAAGAAGGAGCACTTGAGACACTAATAATATCAGAGGGAAGATGAACGTCAGGAATCTCAACCTTAATTCTAAGAGCAATCAAAACATTTAATTGTCTACTAAGTTCATCAGCTTCCTCCATAACATTCTCAACTTTTTGCTTATAGAATCTCAATACTTTGTTGAATTCTCCATCGAGTCGCCGAAAAAACTGAACCTTCATCTCTCCACCTTCCTCTGCGGAGCAAAGAAACGTCGTGGAGTAACCCTCTGTCTCGTCTTCATTGATGAGAATGACATGTTCCTCATCGTCGTCAAAAAGATGATAATGATGATGATGATGAGGATTATGAAGATGATGACGTTTGCTGCTAAAAGGATTGTGATGTTTGTGTGATTTCTTTGGAGAACGAGCAGCTCGGTTTGTTAAACCGCTAAATGCGCGGTAAAGAGAGACTCTTCTTGATAATACCGGGGCGCCTGTTTCGCCTCCACCGCCGTTGGTTTGGTGCTGTGCGGTGTCTCCGGTGGTTTGAGGATTAGGATGAGGAGGAGGAGGACGTTGATGTTTTTGTTGGTGATAACGAAGGATCTGTTTTACGATTTGTTTAAGAGAACGATAATCCATATAGGCTTCTCGCCATTCTTGGATCATCTGCGTTTCAAATTCTCTTCCAAACTTCATCTTTTTTTTTTTCTTTGGATCTTGGTTGTTTTTTTTTCCCGGAAATATTGGATTTCCAGGGAAAATCTAGCAAGAACAACAACAAAAGGATCCTTTTTTTTCCCTAGAATTCTTTCTTTCTCCTCGTAATGTGTAGTCTTTTAAATTTTGGTTATGGAGTTTTTTTGTTTGTTTTTTTCTGATGGAGTTTCTTTATCTGGTAATCAAAGACTATATGTGGGGTGTATAAAGATTAATTTGGTTGAAAGAAAATTGTAACGAGAAATGGAGAAAAGCAGAGATATTTTGTGCTTATTCCTTCCAAATACAAATCTCGTGCAAATAATAGAAAAAACAAATGTCATTATAACAGATATATAAACGGTAAGAAAATCACTAACATCACATTCGAATATGTATGTCCTTTTGTAAAAATCACTAAAATTGATTTAGGGAAATACGACTTTATATTATTTATTTATTTTTATCAACAATTATAAATTTATTAAAACGGTTTAGAAATACAAACCGGAAAAAATAATTTACATAAATAACAAAATATAGATATAATCTAACAATGCATGCTAATTTGTCAGTTTTACTATATAGACTTTATATATATAAGATTTAATTACTAATTTTGGTTTGCCACATTAATTTTGTTTTTCTCTTTGTGACGCCCTAACCGTCGACCACTATTATTTATGGGATTCACCCTCTTTCTCGGCCCGTTAGCCACACACTTGTTTGATTCTTGCATGGTCAAGTCTTCATTGTTTTGTCTCTTTGTCAAATGTCTTTCTTTCTTCCTTAATATAATTTTAGACCTTATTTCCACAAGGTTCTCCTTCTTCAGAGATTTCTTCATGTTTTTTCATATTTCTGTCGAGCGATTGTCTGTACTAAATTTTTCCCATTCATCTTTCTACCAGGTCGAGTAACTCTCGTTCCAACTGTTTTTAATTGTTCATTCTCAATGCTCCGGTACTTAGAAGTTCTAAGCTAAGACTTATTATATAAAAATGTTACATTTTGTTCTATTTGTCCATATATATCTTTTTCAACATTATTCAACTATACTTTTGTCACATTCAAAACCCTCAAATCCTGTTGAATATTCTTTAGAAGTTTAGAAGTGTTCTTAATTTAGAAGGTAAATGAGACATCAATGGAAAAATTGTTTGGCCAAATTAAATGGAAACATTGTAAAACAAAAATTTGTTGTAAACATACAAAAATACATTGTTAAAAGTACGAAATAAGATTTAAAATTTTGGAATTAATACAAAAAAATAATTAAGACAATTCTATTATTTTCAAATATTCAAGCAATAAAATAAATATTAAAATAATATTCATTCTAATTTAGTTTAATCCAAAAGACTAAATTTTATTTATCATTTTGGCAAATTATTTGTGTTGCTTTAGCTATTTTTTTTAATCGTTTGAGGAATACGCTGTAGACACCTCTCCCACATTTCCTTTTTTGGAAAAATAAAATAAGTTTTAATTATGTTAAATCTTTTCTTTATTTTTAACCCCAAACAAATATTTTCTTTGATTCAATCTTAATTTTTATCTTTCTCATTGTTTTAGAAAATAATAACATTATTAACAATCTTGAATAAAATGATGAATAAGTAATCAAAAAGAACATTGATGAAAAAGTGTTGTAAATTTTTTAAATAAGCAGAATATGTATTCTAAACTTTGATGTAATCTTAACAATTATTTGATTTCCTTATGATATATTCAAATATTAATGATAAAGAATAAAGTTTTGATTTCCATAAATATTAAAAACTCAGTTTTCTTATTTTACGGAATTCTAAATTTTACATAATTCATCTTCTAAACTTCATATAACATAAACCAAACCGTAAAATATGTATTCTAACATTCATATAACATAGAATAACTAGTATAGACATATTAAAATTTGTGTTGGATATAGAATAAATGTATGAATACATATTCTAAATTTCATAGAGCATATAAATAATCTGACACTACAAGAAATTTACCGCAAAACCGACGGAATTATTCCGTCGGAAAATTCCGACGGATTTCTGACGTATTTCCGATAGACATGAAAATTGACGATTCCGTCGGAAATCCGTCAGAAATTTTTCGACAGAATTATATTCCGTCGGAAATTGACGATTTCATCGGAAATCCGTCGGAAAGTTTCTGACGGATTTCTGCTGGATTTCTGACGGATTTCTGACGGATTTCCGATGGATTTCTGACGGATTTCTGATTGATTTTCAATGGAAATATAATTTTTTGGCTTGTCTAGTCATATGTCAGACTAAACCTTAGAACGAGACACGTGAAACCACAAAACCGTCAGAAATCCGTCAGAAATTTCTGACGGATTTCTGACGGTTTTGTGGTTTCGTGGTCTTTTACGATCCGTTTAACTTGAAATATGTTTGTAGTATGCTATGCTACTCATTTCAATCATAAAATAATACCAAAAACCTTGTTATATATCATATATACCAAAATTAGAAAAATTCATACAATCATGTTTACATGTTAGACAATAATACATATACTTAAGCGATGATTTATAAACATAACAAATAAAATTTTCTAATATTGGTATATTTAATATGTAACAAGGTATTTGTTAGTATTTTATCATTGAAATGTGTAACAAATCATATTACAAACATATTTCAAGAGAAACGGATCGTAAATGACCACGAAACCACAAACCCGTCGGAAATTTCCGATGGATACTATATCAAATGTGTTAAATATGTTGCATATGAGTTTATATATATATAGGATCCATCGGAAATCCGTCAGAAATTTCCGACGGAAAATGAAAATTTGACCGCGTAAGTTGCCCGCGTCAATTAAATTTGTTTAAATTTTTTGCTATCCGTTGGAAATCCGTCGGAAATTTCCGACGGATAGCAAAAAGTATAGGTGCGAATGTTCTAAATATTTTCGAAAAACACCGGCAAATATTAATTTTTTCGCCAGTTCCGACGGATATATCCGTCGGAATTTTATTTTTATATATCACTTCTTCTTCTCAGCGAATTCATTTCTCATTTTAGAAGAAGAAGAAGAATTTTTTTATTTTTATTTTTTATTTTAATTTTAATTTTAATTGTAATTGAAATTTTATAATTAAAATTTATTTAAAATTATAATTTTAAATCTTAATTTATATTTATTCCAAATTAATTTTATATATTAATTATAATTAATTAAAATTAATTAATATTAATTACCATAAATTAAATATTATTAATATTATTAATAAAATTATATATCCGTCAGAAATCCGTCGGATTTCCGACGGAATTGGCCGTCAGTTTTGAGGTATTTTTCTTGTAGTGTGAATTTTAAACATTGTAGAACAAGTATGAATTTTAGACTTCGTAGAACATGTAAAGGGTATAGAATATGCAATCTAAACTTTCCAGAACATATACAGTAGTCAAAACAAGTACTGTAAAATACATAGAACGGGTATTCTAAAATACGTAGAACGAATTTAATCTGGCAAAAAAACATCAATAACAATTTTTTAATCTAGACTGACTTACCTGTTTTTTAATTCATGAGTTGCCTTTTTGAAAAGAAAAAAATGTTAAATCTATTTGAAAGTGTAGTTTTAGCATAATTGACAATTAATCAAAAAGTATCATTTACATTTAATTTCCCCCAGTTTATTATATCTTTCTTTTTCCGCACCAAATGGTTTCCATATCTAATTCAAAGAAAAATGAAAATTTTCATATTACTTCACTCAAACTACACACAAACAAAATACGTGGACGTGGTTTTTCTTCACCTTTTGTGGGCATCTCAAATGTATTTGTAACCACAAGTGTGAGTGCTAGTCCCTTTGTCTTTTTAGCAAACCCGGTTTATCTATCTACTTATGACCAAACTAAACTTAAACACATCAGTTCCTTCGTCCTTGTTACACGGAAGAACGTGAAGTTCTTTGACATAGCCAAACCAAGACAAAATAATAATTTCTTTTCTTTTCTAATTCCAACTTTTCATTGTTGTTTCTTGTTGTGAAAGTGTAAGATGGATTTGCTACCATCAAAATGTAAGATTCATATGACAACATTACGATGGATCATAACAACAATGATGATTGTGATGATGATGAGAAGAGGTAAATCGATGAGATTGGATTTGGAATCAGGTCTCACCAAATGTATCTCCGATGACATCAAATTTAATTACATGACTGTTGGAACTTATTCCATCGTTAATCCAAACGAAGGCCACCCTCTTCCACCTTCTCACAAAATCTTCGTCACTGTAAGCATTAATTATTGAATTGACTACAAGTCTATGAATCGTTTTATGGATTTTTTTTATGAACAATCACATTTTGTGTTAATTTCTATATAGGTTACGTCACCAAATGGGAAGAGTCATCATCATGCAGAGAATGTGGAGTCCGGCAAATTCGTGTTCACAGCAGATCAAACCGGCGAGTATATAACGTGTTTTGTGGCTCCCGGATATAGACCTTCGGCGAAATTCGCAGTTGATTTCGAGTGGAAAAGCGGTGTAGAGGCTAAAGATTGGACCAATATCGCGAAAAGAGGCCAAATCAACGTGAAAACTATACCCAAAACATAACCATATTTCTACTTTTACATATTAATGTAAACCAGATTCTCTATTTTTGTAATTTAGTTTTGATAATGTGATACATTGATTCTCAGATGCTGGAGGTGGAGGTGAGAAAATTAATCGACGTGACAGATTCTATACACGACGAAATGTTTCTGTTCCGGGAGAGGTACAATTTAACCATTAAATTTTATAATCGAAAAATGTATTCTACATTGCTAACACTGTTTCTCTTGTGTTTTTCATATAATCATAATTTCATTTGATTCGTTCGATTGTACACTTGTTGGAAAAAAAATAAAAATACTTTGTTGATGAATGGTATAACACTTTTTAGGTTTTCATGTTTTGAAAACATACGCATATTAACAAACAAAACAAAAAATGTTTTGAAAACATGATCTTACTCTCTTTTTTTTTGCATTCAAATTTTGAATAGTGATTTCGTAGTACTACTATGAATGTGTTAAAAGTGTTATAACATTCATCAACAAAGTAATTTTTTCCCCAACAAATGTACAACCGAACTAATCAAAATGAAATAATGATTTTAGGAAAAAATATGAGAACATTTTTAGCAATATTGTAGAACACATTTTTGTTTTTGCACTTTTGCCACTTAACGTCATTAATTTACTACATCCTCTTTAACGATTCATATGACTATTCTGTGGAAATTTCTATTATTTCGCTATATGATCATTCAACTATTCTGTTTTTCCATTATTGAGCAATCAAATCGTTACAAATTAAATTTTGAGCTTGCATTTAGTTTGATGTAGGTAATGATATTATTCACACATTCAACTAACATTATCTATGTAGCAAAAAAAAAGGAAAAAAAAACGAAGCATTTTGATGGGTTTATAATGGTAATGTGATCGTGACAGGGAACGGGAAATGCAAGAGTTAAACCGGTCAACGAATTCAAAAATGGCGGTTCTAAGTGTATTGTCATTGGTGGTTACGTTGTCGGTCGCCGGTTTACAAGTATGGCACCTCAAGTCTTTCTTTGAGAGGAAGAAGCTCCTTTGATTAAAATTCAAACATATTGTTTCTTTTACTTTTAAGAAATTTTGGTGTTTTCGGTTTAGCTTCTTTCATTTTACTAAAACAATTAATTATCCTGATCTTGAATTTTTAGAGCTTTTTTTTTGTTAAACCAATTTTTAGAACTTAAAAATTGCATTTTTTTCGGTTAGACCAAAGTCCAGATCATACATTGCATTGATTGGTATAGAGTTATGATGCAGTTTAAGAGATAATGCGATTAGTAATCATTAATCATATGATCTGGACTTTTGTCTAACCACAAATATAAGGTGTGTTTTCTGAGTTTCCTCCATTTCGAATTTGTTTTCTTTCCAAAAAAATTTCTCCTCTTGCAAAACAAGCTGTCTTGTGGTTTATTCATGTGTTTTTGGTATTGTTTTGTAGTGTATTATTAAGAAATTGGCTCTTTAGATTTGTGGCTTTTGTGTTAAATTAGACACCAAAAAAAGATCTCTAGATCACTCATGTTCCAATAGAATGTTAACGAGGCTAATATCTCGTGGGGCAGCCCATCTAGGTTCTTAACTATCATTCTTCCTGTCAGTCTACTTACAATTTTGAAAATCCCAAACGGAAATGAACTGGTCCCATAGAGAACGTACCCACCACATCAAGTGGCCGGGTACAACTCGCCAAACCCGTTAATTTTTCAAGGTTAAAATATCTTCTTATAGGTTTATTTACGGATCAGAAAGTAAAGATTCGTTAAACCAAATGACATCATTAGAAAAATCGCATAATGAGACTAATATGTCTCCGGCTGCCCATTTCGGCTCTAGACTATTGGTCTTTGTGTGGTGTTTTCAACTTTGAAAATCCCAAACGTAAATGAGCTGGTCCCATAGAGAACGTATCCCACCACATCAGATGGTCGGGTACACCCCGCCAAACCCGTTAATTTTTCAAGGTTAAAATATATTTTCATAGGTTTATTTACGGGTCAGAAAATAAAAGATTCGTTAAACCAAATAACATCACTAGAAAACTCGCATAATGAGGCTAATATGTCACAGGCGGGGTTGTTTTGGCTCTAGACTATCGGTCATTGTGTGGTGTTTTCAATTTTGAAAATCCGGGACAGAAATGGGCTGGTACCATAGATAACTTTACCCACCAAATTAGTTAGCCGCATAAAACCCGCCAAACACTTTATTTTTCAAGTTTGAAGGATCCTCTGGTAGATCATTTACGAGTCAGAAAGTAAAAGGCGAGTTTCATTAAACCAAACAACATCACTAGAAAACTCACTACACATACTTCATGACTTGTAAAGATCTAACCAAAAGTTAGCAAAAAAACACCACGCAAAAACAAAACAACAATAAACCTAAACGTAGAAAGAAATGTGCTTAGGTTACTTATTTAGTCATAAGACTGCAAAATCCCAAATAAAGAAGGCTTTTAGTGATCGTCATGTCCCTTGTAGTGCTTATCCTTCTTCTTCTTCTTGTCATCATCATCATAGTCCTTATGTTCCTTCTTCTTTTTCTTCTCATCATCATCATCATTATAATGCTTCTTCTTCTTCTTGTCATCATCATCATAATGATCCTTCTTCTTCTTCTTATCATCATCATAATGATCCTTCTTCTTCTTCTTCTCATCATCATCATAATCCTTCTTCTTCTTCTTCTTCTCATCATCATCATGATTGTCTTTGTACTGATCTTTCTTCTTCTTCTTGAACTCATCATCTTCAGAGTTATTTCCATCTTTCTTCTTATCCTTCTTCTTCTCCTTATCCTTATCTTTCTTCTTACTCTTCTCATCATCATGATCTTTCACACTCTACAACATTTCAAATACAGAGATAGAAACAACAACTTTAAACGATTCAAGACTCCATTAACGAACATAGTAGCAATTTCAATTTCAATTTTAGTTTCAATTTCAATTTCAATTTCAAACTTACATGTTTTTTGTAGCCGTCGTCGTCATCATCCTTGTGACGCCCATGGGTAGACTTCTTGTAATCTCCTCCTTCTTCTACCTTACGTCCGTAATTACTCTCAGTTCTTCCAACATAGCCAGATCCATGCTCCGATTCAGGTTTCCGTCCATACTCAACCTCTGTTCTCCCGCCATAGCCAGAATTAGGTTTCCCGCCATAACCGGAATTAGAACCACCGGATCCAGATCCAGATCCTCCGGTTCTTCCACCTCCGACGTGAGCACCTCCGGAAGCTACAGGTCGAGCATAGCTACTGTATTCAGTTTTGAGAGCTTGGTCGCCATAAGCAGAAGGTTCATGAACGGAGGGAGAAAACACCGGTCGCTGATACTCAAAGGCGTCACCGGCGCGTGATGAGAGTGGGTAACAAGTCTTGTCCGACGGTGGGATTGAACGGCCGTACGTCACGGTGATGTCATAGCCTCCGCTGTACGGCGTTGGATCGTATTCGTCGAAATCGTCTACGTTATCGTCGTTGGTGTAATACGGCATCGTTTTTGGGAATCTTCTTCGTCTTTTTCTTTTCTGATTCTTTTGGGATGATTTTCTCACTAAACGAGAGGAAAGATTTAAGATCTGTTTCACATTGTTGTTACTAATTTCTTTGTTCCGCTATTTACATGGCGACTACTAAGCCAGAAAGTCAATATTGCCACGTGGCTTTATCTTTGTTGTCTAAATCAAAAGTATCAGGCGATCTCACAACAAATTTGGTGTGGTGAATAGTGTCAAGTTTTGTGTAAAAATGAATAGTATTTATTTTTATTTCACACCAAAAAGATAACTTTTATTATTATATTATTAAATTTATAATTTTATTTTTTTCAATAATTATGATAAATACTAATTATTCATAAACTAAATTGACTTTAAATTTGATATAACATTACATTCGATAAAAAAAATTACAATCGATAAAAAAAAATTATCAGAAAATAAATTACATTGTACTAATTCTCAGAATTAACATATTCCGACCACAAGTGTTCAATTAATGCATTTCGAAGTTCAAAATGAGCTTCCCGGTCTTTGATTTTTCTATGCCGAGCTAAGAATTCTTGAAATCGTGCATCTTCATTATTTACCATCTCAACTTCTGCAGATGGGACTTCTATTCGTTCTTCAGTATCAAGGAGCAACTCAAGGAGAACAAGTTCAAGGAGACCATATCGAAGGAAAACAACCTCAAAGTGAAGACCAAATATCACCAAGTGACCAACAAGATTATACCCCGTATTTTCATTATCTTAGCGGAAATGGTAATCCGGGCTATTAGAGTATTGTTTATGATTATGTTATTTTTTTTGTCAACAGTCCTAATATTATGTCTTTAAAATTATCTTGTTGCATTTTTTTATGTTTTTTATTTTAATTTAGTAATTTTATGTTCCAATGTTTTATTGAATTTTATTATGTATTTTTAATTCTTAATCAATTGCATATCAATAACAATATTTTGTGCAATACTAAATTATCAGAATAGATCTTACAATTCTAATACTGAAATATTAAAATCTGAAAACTGATCTGAATTAGAATCCGAACGGTACCCAAATGACCAAACTATAAAATTTAATTAAGTAGTTAATAACAATTAAATTATATTAGTAAATAAAATATATATTTTTAATGTTTGGTGTAGTGAATAGTGGTACACCAAATTTGGTGCAACACTATTCATAAACCACCAAAAAAAAAATTTTGGTGCAAGATTTGGTGTATGATTGGAGAAGAATCAACACCAAATTTGGTGTTTTGGTGTATGGTTGGAGATGCCCTTAGACCATCTACAATGGCTGATTTATTCAACATCCTCTTTTTCACTTCACATAATCGTCTCTCTATTTCAGCTAATCATTTAATATTTATTTCAATTTTAACCTCTACAATAGTTTTGTTTAATAAAATTTAACACTTTATCCCAAATTTTTATTTCATATTCTTTTTTATTTATTTATGTTTTCTGTTTTTATGATTATATACAAATAACGATTAGTGATTGAAATTAAATAAAAATTATTAAGAATTACTATTTTTTCTTATTTTAGATTCTTATTTTTCCAAATAATATAAAAAATATACATATTTATTATGAAAACAAATAAAGTAACACAAAACGTAAAATACAATACAATATATTAATAAGTACAAGACACAATTTAATAAAATACACATAATTTAATTAGTACAATAAACTCAATTCAAAAACAATAAACCTTTTAAATCACACATAGAGATTTTAAAATCTCTTTAATTACCGAATTTTGCCCATATGTGTTTCACTAAATCTGCTTATAATTCATGATGTACATTTGAATCACGCAACTCAGATCTAGCATGCACTTGATTTGCAAATGCAGGTAGCACCTCGGTCGAGAATGGTTGCGGTGTACTAGACCCACTTTCCTCAGATTGATCAAAAGTGTTGAGCATATGTGTAACGCCTGCGTCCTAGAAATTAATTTATTTAACTACTTATTTGCAAACTTGATTCGTTTATTATATCGGCACTGTAGATTGAGATGACAAGACATTATCTGTTTTATGAAACTAACATCAATACACTTTTTGTCTAGCGGTTCCATTTGAAAAGGAGTTATCCTGCTAGTCCGGACCAGGGATCAATTCTCCTAAAACGTGGAATTTTCTATCATTTCTATTTGGCCACAAGAGCATTCACATGGCTCTCCAGGCCCCGAAATTAGTCGGAGCACATGGCTTGTTGATCCGAGAATCAGCTAGGGAGCAAAGTCCCCGCGACCTGATGATCACCCTATAAAAAAAATGTACTTGTTTGATAACCTAGTTAAATGAGTTTGTATTGGATGTATCTCATGGCATATTATTTGCTTCAATAGGATATTCACACTCCACTTTTAACTTACTTTCACAAATTCTTTTCGCTACAGTTAAACAGGTTAAAATTGACCCCATTCAGAAACTTTGGGGTGAATTTACAAATAAGTAGAAATAAACAAAGGTTTCACAAATAAAAATAGTAACATGATCAGTGGTCACAAGAAAAAGACGAAAGAACTAAAGAACCATCTCACAGATGTTGAGCAAACACTAGGACACCTATAAACCGCATTAAACCCAAAATTCATTCTTTCTTCAAATCAACGCAAACTCATCACCCAAAAATCTCAATTTCAGTTTTATCACTATGACGACGACTCGAATAGTGAGAGTTACACAAGATGGTTCAGGCGATTATTGCTCAGTTCAAGACGCAATTGATTCGGTGCCTTTAGGAAACACGTGTCGTACTGTGATTCGAATCTCACCGGGGATTTATCGGCAACCGGTTTATGTACCTAAGAGGAAAAATTTCATTACTTTCGCCGGAATCTCACCGGAAATCACTCTTCTGACTTGGAATAATACAGCTACCAAGATTGATCATCACCAGGTACTAAAGCTGTTCTTGTGTTTTGACACGTGTATCAATCTAATTGGTTTGTTTGTAGGCTTCTAGAGTTATTGGGACTGGTACGTTTGGGTGTGGGAGTGTTATTGTTGAAGGTGAAGATTTTATTGCAGAGAATGTTACGTTTGAGAACTCTTCTCCTGAGGTAATTATATAAAGTCTCTTCCTTTACATAAAGTTTGGAACTTTTTGTTCTGGTGAGATTGAAATCAGCACTTGTGTATTGTGATTGTTAGAACTCTGCTCTTGAGGTTATATATTAAGTCTCTTCCTTTACACAAAGGAATTGGGGTAGCTTTAAAAATGTTTACTTTCTATATGCTATGACACTTTTAAGTAGACTAGTTATGTTTCTTTGACCCTTTTACTTCTTATATAGGGATCAGGGCAAGCTGTGGCGATACGAGTCACTGCAGACCGTTGCGCCTTTTATAATTGTCGGTTTCTCGGCTGGCAGGTTCGTTAAGCATTCATATAACTTCAAATGTTTATGTTCAGGTCTTTAATATGTAGTTGTGGTTTGTTTTTTTGGGCACAAATAGTGGAATCGATGTACTTCTTTAGCTTAGATGTGGTATATTGCAAGTAGGTTTATCCAACCTTTTGTTAGCTTATTGCAAACTATTTGAAATGCAGGATACATTGTATTTGCATCATGGGAAACAATATTTGAAAGACTGCTACATCGAGGGAACCGTGGATTTCATATTTGGAAACAGCACGGCGCTCTTGGAACACTGTCATATCAACTGCAAATCTCAGGGTTTTATAACAGCACAAAGCCGTAAATCGTCTCAAGAATCTACTGGTTACGTATTCTTAAGGTAGGAGATTACTTATCATCTATTACTTACTTAATGCTTCTACATTCGCCCACAAGGAAACTTAGTTTCTACAAACTTGTTTGCAGATGTGTGATCACAGGCAATGGTCAGAGTGGGTATGTGTATCTCGGAAGGCCATGGGGACCATTTGGGAGGGTGGTTCTTGCGTACACTTACATGGATGCGTGTATCAGAAATGCTGGTTGGCATAACTGGGGAAATGCAGAGAATGAGAGAAGTGCTTGCTTTTATGAGTACAGGTATATACATCATCTGAGATCTCTTAACTGTAACAAGTGTTTATCAAGAAACAATATTTGATACATTTTTGGATGTAAAACCTCAGGTGCTTTGGTCCGGGTAGTTGTTCGTCTGAACGGGTTCCGTGGTCGAGAGAACTGATGGATGATGAAGCTGGACACTTCGTGCATCATAGTTTTGTGGATCCAGATCAAGAACGGCCTTGGTTGTGTTTGAGAATGGGAGTGAAAACACCATATTCGGCGTAGAGTACTGATAAATCTTGTAATTTTCACGGCGAGGTGTAAGGAGAACTTACTGTAATATACCTAAGTATCCAACTTTGGATGATCTGTGGCCAAGTGAATAAATGCACTCTAAGAAAAAATAAATCTTCCAAAGGTTCTTTGGTTATACTCTTCAATCATCAATCTTCATATTTTGGTATAGCCCTTGGCCGAAAAATGGATCCGAATAACCGAACTTGATCTGAACCGAGATGGGCGGTTCAGATTGGTTTCGGATCCATATAATTTAAATTACTCGAATAGTTCTCCAATCTAATACCTGAAACGATATGGTATCGAACTGAATCCATACCAAAATTTTAAAATATCTGAATGGTACCTACACCTTTATATCTGAAAAACTTGAAATCCCAAAGAACCTACCCAATCAAAACGGAGTATCCAATTGAATGATCAATGCTAGTTTGGTATTTTGTTTGTGACGAACTGATTAAAAATGTTTGATTATTATTTTTGTTTCATTTCGCTTATATCAAAATGGGCATTTGGTCTAGTGGTATGATTCTCGCTTAGGGTGCGAGAGGTCCCGAGTTCAATTCTCGGAATGCCCCTATTTTTTTAAGAGTGAAGAAGTCAAATGTAAGTTCTTTGATTTGGTTTTACAGATTTTGATGAGTTTGGTAAATAACATAAATCGAAAGGTTGACAACAGCATCCTAATTCCTAACCAAAATCAAACACGACAGGCTCACATCAGAATTAGACTCGAGTTCTAATTTCAATATTAGATTTTCATAGTCAAAAGCGAAACACACTCGAGTCGTTCAGTAACATATAGATTTGGTCAGGAAGGTGCAGAGATTGGCTTTTCACCTGGTGAGTTTGAAATACAAGATCATGATAATGGCGAGAACAAGGACTGTGATGATTGCTCCAATGGTCCATTTGTTTCTATTCATTCTCCTCGTCATCGCTGTTAATATTTTCTTACTCTTTCCCACATTATCGTCGACTCCATGAAGCGTTTCATGGGCGCGTAGGAGCGACTGTCTCTGCCCGTGCAAATCCTGAAGGATTGAAACACCAAGCTCTTCAGTTTCCAGCATTTTTCTTCTACTATCCTTGATTCTGTCTGTGGATCGCCCTAAACGGTCTGTTGACATCATCAATCTTGATCTTTGATCAGCAGAAGCCTATTTTTAAATCCATTCGCATCAATCAGAGAGATCAAAGTCTGTTTTACTAACAAGATCAAGATTTTAACAAGTATATATAGTCTCTACATACCGTCAATGTGTCAGCCATACCAGCTTCTAGTAACTCGTCTCGAGCAGTAGCGTTTAAGTTTCCAGATGTGATTCTCTTCACTTCACTCTTGAAATTGTTAAGATCAGATTTGTATTCCCTTAATTTGACAAGGAGGCTGGATTTAACATTTGGTGGAAGGCTTCTCGCCTCAAGGTCCATTTTCTTAATCTTGTAAATAAAATAAAACGTAAGTGGTAGAACTGAAAACAAAGTTGAAAACTTCCATATACAATTAGAGCTAATGCAGATCACATACCAATGTTTCAGCATCCTCAACACCAGATTTTATTTCAGATAGCTTCTGCTTCTTTTTGTTCTGTAAAATTAGATTTGAAGCTTACGAAATCAGTTATATATTAAAACCCAAAAAAATGCATCTAATAACAAGTGGTGACTACTAATGATCTATTGCTACTTATAACAAGTTGTTAATTTGTTATTGACCTATGAAACAAAATCAAGTTACCACCATATTCATTCCTTACAATGCATATTAGTAAATTTATATTACAGCTTATAAAAAGAAGCAAATATTCGCATAAGCAAGCTGCAAGGAGTGATGAATCTACTGGTAGTAGTAACAGGTTTTTATCGGTGATGATCAGAGACGACCTAGAAAACAAAAGCAAGCACCATATTCTTTCCTTACAATGCATGAAGGAGACAAAGACTTTAATCCCATTACTGGAAACTCTATAGGGAAAGATTCTACTTATTCATAGTTGCATTCACAAGCTAAATAGCTAGGTTATCTGAATCTCTAACCATTATTTCTCAATTCTTTAAGAACAATTTGGAATGAGATGTTGAGATATGAAGTTACCTCCATCAAGAGCATTAGCTGAAGTACATTTCTTTGAAAGATTAGCAGAAAGTTCACAGTATTGCCTCTCATATCCTTCAAACACTTGACTCATTGTTCCCAGCAACAATTTACTTGAAAATTCTGCAGAATCATTTTTAAATCCATAAGAAAATGCAATAAACACTAAAAGATTCAAAAACAATTAACAAGAAATTATAAATGAGATTATTGAGGAAATAGAAACAAATTAACGATGATTAATCTTAAGAAACAACCTAATACACCATGATATCGTTTACTTTGAGCTAGATCGTGAAAAATGCATAAACACGCACAAATAGAGGTGGGAAATAAGAAGATAAAAAATGAATCAGCGAGATAGAGACTACAGGCGAAAAGACAAACAGAGAGATATTAGGTGAAGAAGGAGAAACGCACTTACAGATCGGGAAAATAAGAAGAACGCCGGCGGCGGAATGTGGATCGACGCGGAGCTCCGGCGAAGACAATTTTGGAATAGTATTTGGGAATATTTTTCCTAATATGGACGGTGAGGTTTAAATTGGTTAAATGGTTGAAGATTATATGGGACGGTTAAGAGTTCGGTTTATTCAAGACAACAAGTTCACAATTTTTTATTGAAGGTGAGTTATTTTGAATGTTTTAATCAATTTTTGTCATCAACAAGTATAATCGTTTTACAAATTTAAACTAAAAATTTTCAAATTTGGAAAATTAGAATTTTTGGAAATTAAAATTGAAATAATTGATTTTTTTTTTGTCAACGACTTATTATTAATTAAAACAGTTTAGAAAAATAAACCGGAGTATATTGTTTACATAAATTAAAATAATTGATTATATGGAAATGGAATGGTTGAAAATTCGATTTGTTTAGAACTAAGGTGTATTATTATTGGTTAACAGAAACTTCAAAATCTTCTCGGTTATTTTGTTAACCAATGATTTCGAATAGGTTTATTATGAGTTAATCTGATGTGAGTTTTTAATGTATTTTGTCTAAACAAAATTTTATAATCATTTTTTCTTGTCAACAAGTATAATCTTTCTATAAGTTAAAAACTTAAAAGTTAAATGGTGATTTATAGTTTTTTACCACTGTTAGTTATTTCTTTTGTTTTCTTTTTGTTAAATATTTATTTATTTCATTAGCTTCTTAAAAATTATTTACAAGTTTTAATATGTTTTTTTTAATATGATTTAGGTGAAAATTCTAATAGGCTAGAAATTTTTTTCTTTTTTTTTAGTTATTGTAGTTTTTGTTTTTTTTTACATATTTAAGTTAATGGTAAGTTTTATTTACTGCTAATTCCATCAATAAGTGAGACTAATAAAATATGCCCTAATATTTTTCTTTTCTAGATGAAATCCAATACACTGGAGCCTCTATAAATTAATACTCGATAAATTAATAAACACTATAAAATAATAAAATTTGCTGGTCCCAAGTCGGGCCGGTGTAAATATGAACAAATTTCGATAAGATAATAAGATAATATTTTTTTTAGAATCTCTATGTAAATATATGGTCTCATTAATAACATAAATTAATAATCATGTAAATTTGTATATATATATATATATATATATATATATAAAGATAATATATTTTTTAGTATTTTTAATGAATTTCTGTTAGAACTCATCACTAACTTTTTTTATATAAAAAATATTCTGTTTTATTTTAAACTATCTTATTGTTATAACATAAATAAATTTGTCATAAAATAAGCAAGATTTTCTATAAGTACTTAAATTCTAAATATGCATAATTGTTATTTCAATAGTCATATAGGCTGTTTAAATACAATAATTGAGGTCACTAATTAAATTTATCTATAATCTTTGTTATTTATTATCAAAATAATTTATATAATTTAATAAAATATCATGATCCCAACATTATTAATTTACAGAGGTTTTACTGTAGTTTTTTATTTTCTACCAACATTCTCTCTAAAGAAAATAATCAATACTATAAAAGTAAATTGTGTTACTTCAAATGAATACGCATCAACCCACAAGTTGTAAGCATGCATTTTAATCGTGAACAAATTTTTTAAGATTTTTAAAAAAGATTAATTTTATAATTTGTAGGTTCATTTGGGTTCATTTAGGTATTCTTTTGTATCAAACTTCTAAGGTCCGAGTGATCCCCTTGAGTCTTTACTTGTTAAAGTAGGGCTCTCTAACTCCTTGTTGAAATTCTCTTGTTGTAGACCGAGTCATAGCTCCAAATGGTACCTCCAAGGCATCCTTAGCTCCTTGTTGAATTTCTTCGTTTTCATAAGCTTTCATTTCATGCTCCAGCTCCTTAGTGCTATCCAGGGTCGTATCACCAAACACGTCTGATCCCCACCACCCATGTACGCCAAATAAAGCACATGTTCTACATTATAAACTTCACCTCAACCTTTAAAGATTATAGGAATTGCTTCATGGCATTGCTCAAGACCCTTAACTTTGGTACAACATGATACTTAACACTATTTACCTCATCGTTAATATCTGGAGAGCTTCATGTATTCTATGTACACTCTTTAGCGATCCAAATACACCTATCGAAGATAAGAAATTAACGTTATTGTTTACGTATATATAAATGATACAAAGCTGGAGAAAAACATTGGTTACATCCCCTGTTGGATCATGTGGCGATTAAGGCAAAGTCGAATTAATATGGTGTTCAATCGAAAAGCTGATACAAATATGGATACTCTGAATAAAGCCACCAAGGATACCAAATAATGGTTGGATAGTCGTGAAGTAAGAGAAGAATATCCATCACCAGGAAATCCTCTACCAAGCAGAAGGCAGTTACAATGGAAAAAAACCAATATCCGGTTGGGGAAATTTAATTTTGACGCATCTCATCATGAAGTACATAGTCCCTCTGGACTAGGTTGGATAATAAGAAACAGTGACAGTCTTTTCCTCAAATGCGCAATGGGACAGTTTCAATGACGCTATACGGTGGGAGAAGAGGAAAGTTCAACACTAATATGGGGTCTACAAGCAACATTGGGACTTGGCTTCCGAAGAGTAGAATTCGAAGGTGATAATTTTAATCTGATAAATAAGTAAATACTCATTCTAATAACCTACAACTTCAACACTATCTTCGAGAAATTCATCAATGGCGTTCACACTTTGAGATGATTATGTTTAGCAATCGAGCAACAGAAGAACATTTATGTGCAGGTCAATTAGTTTGGAAATCTATCTCTTCTAGTGACTGTTGTCCAAGCTTTTTAGCTTCTTGAGCAAACCGTGATTTAATTTTTATTAAATTAATAAAGCAATTTGATGGAAAAAAAGACATGTAGAGTAATTGTGTGGAGTTCATATATACTCCCTCCGTTCCACAAAGATATATTTTTATGTTTTTGCGTACATATTAATGAATATTTACATAACCTATAATACCATTATCTTTTCATTTAGTATTAATTATTATTTTTACTTTAACTCTAAATAATATGGGCAAAACAAGAAATATTATATAATTTTGCATTAAAAATATAAACATCAATCTTTAAGAAATGGAAGGAGTATCAAATATTACTTCTATAATATAGTTGTTGATAAATGAAGATAAATTCAACATTCATTCTCGTTTTTATTCTTTGTTTGGTCCACCATTCAAAACTTTAATTACATTTTTTTTCTTTCAAAGAACACTATTAGTTTTATTTATTATTATAAATTTAATATGATTTAAGAAAACACTACACCGAGTTAACATGATCCATGACATAATAATGACATTTTCTATCATCATTATCGTTATTACATCAAACTTTTTATCATCAAAATATTCTCTATTAATCTCTTGGACTCAATCAACAAGTAGGAAAAGGAATACCACAAAATCCTAAAGCCAGGCGAGCTTGTGGAGAGGTGACCAAATTATGAACACCTGGGTTCTTAATAAAATCACAAAAACATGGCTGTTGTGCTCTGAGTTTCCCACAACACGCGTCTGATGGTTTAGTTCCAACAAGTATCGCTGGTACACATCCTGTGATCTCAATTTCAGTGCAAGGCGGTTTCACGGAATTTACGACCAAAGATGATTTGATTGGAGCTAGGGATGACATGCCTACTACAACAAATGTGATGAATACTACTGTTGTAAGCTTCATGTTTCTCTCCAATTCAAATGCTTTTTTTTTAAATATGTGTTTAAGAGAGTGCTTTGAGATTTTGAGTTTACTGATGATGAAACGAGTATATATAGATAATAAAGATATGAACTTGTAATTGATAAAGGGTGAGATTATATGAAATTAACGTGTGGTTCTGCCTCAATGTTAGTTAAACCCCAAAATAAATTAGAAAACATTTATCAAAGTAGGAAAACAATATTGTATAATTTTTATAAAAATTTTGGATTTTTACTATAATAGGTTACAAATATTTGCCAGAAAATATATATATGATAATTTATTATGCAGATATTTATTATGCATAATATAATTTTTTAAGGAGTATTACTATACAAACCTACAAAAAGGGTTAGTAACTAGAAAAGGGTTAATAACTGTATAATTTAATAATTTGATAAATAATTTGGATTTTTTACTATAATGGGTTACATAAATATTTGATCGAAAAAGAAGATATGATAATTTTACAAATATGTATTCTGCATAATATAATATTTTTAAGGGAGGAATTACTATACTAACCTAGAAAAAGGATTAATATCTAGAATAACTCATATTTTATTTGAATGGGTAGAATGTTTTTCGAAATTTTAAACCCCTAAAGTACCATTTGAAAGCTTTGTAAAGAAACATTGAATTACAATAATACCATTAAAATTGTATTTATACGTGGCAAAAGTTGATCATATTTACGAAACAAAACTGTCAATATTTACAAAAATGTCATTCTGTCTTTGAAACAATTTGCTTGTCATTGTTATCGCAATTTTTTTTATCTAGCAGACTTATTTTTGTACCACATTTATTTTGCATATTTATTTTCTTCCACAAATTTCATATGCATATTTGTTTTACACTGTTGCATACTTACAGGGTCTGTCCACCGCCTAACTCTTAGTTATCACAATTTTTCCTAACGTAATAGACTTATTTTCCATAAGAGACTTATTTTCTATTAATGTAGACTTATTAAACGAGCATTGGACTTGTTGCAGATTTATTTTAATCATCGTCGCAGATTTATTTACCTATTGTTGCAGAGTTATTTTAATCATCATCACATACGTATTTATAGTATCTAAAATCGTCAAATCTAGACCATACGATTTAGTCTTATATGGTCACATATTTTTTTCCGTCTCATATTATATGGACGCAGATGATTTTCGTCTCATATTATATGGCCGCAGATTTACTTTATACTTTATATGGTAAATTTGAAAGATACAAAGTGTTCATATTGTATGTTTGATTTGGATAAGTTGTCGTGTACGCAGGCAATAACAACTCTTAAGACCAATACAAGCTCAATAAACTTTTATTCTTAAATCCATGCTTATTATAAGGCCAGAGGTGGGCATATGTAGGTAAAAAAAAAAAGACATTCCCCTTGGGCCTTCAAAATATTAAGAAAATTTCAGGATCCCCAATTTTAAAATTATTCTGGTATATTGGTGAAATATGTATTTTAGTGTGATCTTTCTTGAGTTTAAATTTTTATTTCATATATTTAAAATAATGTTAATTATTTCTAATAGATAAAAATATGTTTACTATCTCTAATTTGTTATATATACTAGATAGTAACCCACGATGTGCAGCGCAAAAAATATCTACTTCATACTTTCTTATGTTATATTGTCATAAATTATTATTAGTGTTTTAAATTAGATTTATTTTATGTTTTTAGTATTTTATTTATTATTACTATATATTTTTTTTTGTGTTGTATTAATTAAAATTACTAATATATAATTACATGCGGTGTTATATTTGTTGAAAAAAATATTTAATAAGTTAGATTATTATATGATTTCATTAAAAAAGTTAAGTGGTGTTATGTATATATTTTTACATTATCCAAAAAATCTATAAATGTTTGATTTACTCCAATATATCAATTATTATCAATAATTAGAAGTTCGATCTGAGATATGTCATGATCCGTCTTGACCTATCTTTATCTGATTTGACCCGTCCTGACCTATTGTAAAAAATATAATATTTGAAGATCTTGATGATTTAAAGTTGGATGGTAAAAAATTAATTTAAATTTTCGACCATAATTAATAAGAAAGAGAAATTGAGTTTATTTTTTGTGGAAAGTAATAATTGTTTAAAATATTATTTACAAATTTTGTATTTAATTATATTGATTTTGTGATTATTTTTGAATCCGTAATGAATTTATTTTAAAACATGAAATACTATATTGTTTAAATACTCTAATTAAAAAATTTCATATTTATTTAGGAGATACTAAACAAAACAAAAAAACAGATTAAAATTTAAAATATTAAGAATTAAAATTTAAAAGATCTATATACCAATTTTTGTGTGCTGTTTATTAGGGAATTGATTAACTAAATAAAAAATTATTATGATTATTAGTAAGATTTGAAAAAATTTAAAAAATTGTCCAATGACATTTGCTGTAATATCCCACGTAAATGCAACGTTATTTTGCTTTTAACATTGCTCAAATAATTATATAGAGATATATAATATGTTAAATTTTATTTACAATATATATTTTACCACAAATATATATATCCCATATATATATGTATATATATAACAGGTATTTTTTTACCTTAGATCTCTAAAACTTCTGGCAACGTTGTTTACATGTTAGAAAATAATACATATACTTAAGCGATGATTTATAAACATAACAAATAAAATTTTCTAATTTTCTAATTTTGGTATATTTAATATGTAACAAGGTATTTGTTAGTATCAGCGAGAAACAACAAATAAATCTGCAATCAAAACAATGCAACCAACAACCATGATTTTGAAGCTCATTAGCTCTTGTATCTCTTTCTTATAGCATTCTATTAGAGGAGCAAGATGTGTATCTTGCAGATCAAGTATTGTGGCCCATCAAAACCGGCCTTTGATGGGCCACAATACTTGATCCGCAAGATACACATCTTGCTCCTCTAATATATTCGACCACAAATTTAGCTCTCTAATCTCGTTCACAACAAATAAATCTGCGATAACTAACAAATAAGCCTTCCGTTAAGACTGGCATTTCATCAAACAACTTTCATGCAATACTTTTTTACAACACATTTTATATAAAAAGCCATAAATAGAAGGAAACCCTTGGCATAGCTGCTGCTGGTGAACGGAATTCGGTGTAGCTGCTAGCAGAAAGCCTAAAAGAGGAAGTTGAAGCGGCATAGAAAAGAGAAGCAGCAGTCTCGGTGGAGAAGGGAGAAGCGGCAGAGAGGAGAAGGGAGAAGCAGCGGAGAGGACAAGAGAGGAGAAAGGAGAAGTGGCAGAGAGGACAAGAGAGAAGAATGGATGGTGGAGAGGAAAAGATAGGAGAAGGGAGAAGGTGGAGAAGAGAGAGGCCACGACGATGCCACTCCGGAGGAGAGACGACAGAAGGAGAAATGGTGAAGAGAAGAGACGGCAAGGAGAGAGTTACGAAAGAAGAAAAGAAAAAGGAAGAGGAGGAAGATGAAAATTGAAAAGTGTTGTAAATAATAATAAAATAATAAAATAAAGAAATAATAAAATAAAGAAGAAGTTTGAAGATAGACGTGGGCACATAGAGAATGAATATCTATTTCTTCTTATTAACTTCAATGTACAATGGAACATATATATATAGTATTCCAACAACTTGGAGCCCAAGCTAAATATTATACAAAAATAAATTTAAAATATTTGGATAACTACAATTAATTCTATCATCAATAGTTTAATAGATAATCATAAAATATGAATAATGTAATTATCCATAATTTTGTCCCTTGAATATCCATTCTCATCGATAATTACGTATTATTTCGTTAAAAACCATCTTATGGAAAATCCATTGGGATAAAACCATGACAAGGAAAAAAAGTATTGTTGTGTAATCTCTCCATGGAAAATATCGATATAATCTTTTCCTTTGTAGGTCTCATAAATAATTTTTATTCTCTTCACTTCTCTTGATCTCGTCAATGTATGAAACAACTTTAGAAGAGCAAGAGACCTTTATGATAATACATCCTTTTGACGTATATCTTTTGTGTGTTATTTGCTGCCTCGTTAAAAACTTCATCATAGAAAAACCCAGTGGAACAAAAACTATGATAAGGGAAAAAGAGTCAACCACGCATAATATCATATTTCTCCCCTGGAAGCATCATCTCTTAGAGATGCATTCCGATAATCTGAATCTTCTTTTAATGTTGGAGTACGAAGAACCTTTTGTAAATAGGTATTGAAAGAGTCTATTTTTTCATGTCGCTCTTGATATCTCCTTTTTTTTATTTGGATGACACATCTTTTAACACAAGGACTTCAGCATCATTTGGAGAAGCGGCTAACAGAATCTGTTTTATGAATGCCACGAGATTACAGTTCTTCTAGCGGTGAAAATACATCCAGTTTGAGATCCAGCTTTATACGGATCAGATGAGTCTTAAATCTGCAAAACCAACTACACCAAACTCGGAGGTTTCTAGAATAAAGTGATTTTTTGTCAATCATACTTTGAAGATAACAGAAGATATGTTTTATCTCATCTAAATGTCTACACGTAGAGGATGAGTTATATCCTGCAAGTAAATTAGTAGCAAATACTATTTCTTTAATAAGATAATTTACAAGATATAAAAGTCCACTGATATTACACTTATAGAGTACTTCGGGACATAGTACTTCATGTTATCTTGACAAGGCCTGAATGGATCTTCTTCAACTTCCAGAGGTCTATTGACCAATTGGAGTACTCAAAGAATTTTTTTATCCATGGTCTGAATGTATCTTATTCAACATTCAAAGGTCTGTTGTCTATTGGAGTACTCAAGGATTTACTTTATCCATAATAAAGCATTTTAAGATCCTTTTAATATAATTTGATTGATGCACACATATTTTATCTTGGAACTGCTCTATTTAGAGCTTGGGACAAAATTTTGTCTTTCCAATGTCTTTTCTTATGAACTCTTTTTTCATATGAGTTCTTGCATCATCAATGTATACATCGATGATCACGAATCCAGACAATGATTTCTTTATAAGGATGCAAGAATTTTATTATGCGCCTGGATTATTTAATCCATAAAGTGATCACTGTAATTTGACTGCACATACCCCCTTTAGAAGGGCTTAATTAATATAACATCTCTTTGATATATGTTCAATTGGAATACCTGAGACGATTATATCTTCCAAGGTCTTATATTCCTAATAACTCCTATAGAGTTTTGATGATGTTTGGAAACACCATTCTTAAAAGTTCTCCGGAAACATAATTATAATATCATATATCTTTCAAGGTTTAAACTCTATAAGCATTTTTTAGAGGTGCAATTCAAGTCTCATATATAGCATCAAATATATTTATCGGGTATTTTAACAAAACTTGGTGTTTAAATATCACAATACTCTTTTGATGCTTTGACTATTGCTCCAAATTCCTTGTTTGTATACGAGTTTAACATAGACTTGGCTGCCTCTTTGATTTATTGGCTAATATTTTTTTCTCTACACTTATAACATAGCGGAGTCTCTACGCTCATCATATGGCGGAGTCTCTACGCTCATCATATGGCGGAGATTCATGATCCTCATTAAACATATCGCGCACACTTATATAATTTGTATTATCGACAATTGTTTTGTCTTTGGTTCTATGTTTTCCGTAATGACATGGTTAATCGAGATCTCTTTATCATTAATCGCTATCAATGGTTTATTGAGGTATCTAATTATATATTAATCATATGTCACCGGTCTATTGCTCCTCTTTAGGAGTCTAATCCTCTTAACTATTTGCTCCTTTTTTCTTTTTGAAGATTTTTCTTTATTTATAGAACCAAAGTAGTCTACCGCCATAGACTTAGTCTTTCATAGACATATATGGAGCATTTCAGTTGGAATATGAGAATGAATAATCCTCTGAACTTAATGTTCATATTTATTTATATGAGGATCTATAATGATAATTCATTTCATGAAATCTCATTCATCAGTTGTTTGATTTGTAATATATTAGAATAGTGGTTCTTTGAACTTAAGTTCATAATCATTTGTTCAAAAACTTAAACTATTCAACTCTCCATAATATTGGGAGAAATTTTACCATCAAAATGATAATATGCAAATATTTCAATAAGCACATATCTCAATGATGACTTATTAATGTGGAGATTTATCTCCAACAATATATATTTTATTCTCTTTGGATATTATTTGTATGTGGTGTTGTGGAACATTCACAATTTATATTACACACCCATAAAATTCCAAAAGAGAACTATCAGATCTCTAACCATGAATGAATTACATAAGAGATGTTTATTATATTTTTTTGGCTTTATATGTAAAATCAATATTACATGCAAAACTGCATGTTCCATGTCAACCCATGAAAATTAAATTTCACCATAAACCATTTTGTAATCATTTTAGATTTGTTTTATGAACGATTCATCAAAGTTCATTTTAAATGTAGACATCATCTTTATGGATGTCTTATTTTATTTCAGTCAACATTCAATAAGCAATAAAGTTCAGGATGTAAACTCACCAAAGTAATTCAAGCTTTGGGATGTAAACTCGCTAAAATTATCAACTTATGATTGATGTGAGATTCTTTAATTCTTCCCTCGATATGATGATTCTTCTAGTACATTAATCTCAAACTGAATCACACTAGGATCAATAACATATCTAATCACTCATTTTGAGTCAAGTCTTATGCATAAAATCATGTGGGATCCTTAATACTCTTTTTTAAGATAATGGTTTTTCTTATACATTCATCTTGGACAGATTCTTATTTTTAGATCGGTTATATTTAAGAGAATGATTTGGGATTTGAGTTTGTTTAATCAAAAATGGTGATTTGGCCTAAAGTCATATGATTCATGAGGCATAGCCTACTGTAGAATCAAAAAGGAGGTATAACCTTCCCCTCCATTAATAATATAAAATTTTAAATAAATTTAAATAAATTTGACATAAATTAAATGTTTCTTCTAAGATGTGAGCGGAGGCATTCAATGCTTGAATGGCTTTTTCTGTCTTATATAACTTTTCAATGAATATTTAATATCACTGTTAGACCGGGATGACTTGAACGGTTATGCTATGCTTAAAACATTAGTAAACTTCATGTTTACTATCATTTATGCAATCTTTATTTTTGCATAATATAATCATATACATGTATGTCTCCATTGTGGTCGAATATTCGATAACACATTTATTTAATTTCGACCATTTTATTAAACACTCAACCATGCCATTTTGAACATGGGAAACTAGATGTTCAACATCGATTCTCATTGACATATAAATGTCTTTAGAGGCTTGTAAAGTAAAGGCTTGTGAGAGCCTGATTATTTGGGAATTGAATGTTGTGAAAGCCGTATTATTTGTGTTGTCGAAAGACACACATATATGACCATCTATTAGATGCGTCAATTAATACTATAAATTATTAAAATGGCCCATATAAAGGATGAATATATTCATATATATATCATCATGCATTCTCTATAATAATATTAGTGATTCATTCCCAATCTTTGTCTGGTGATGGCCGAATTATAAGTTTTCTTTGAAAGCATGCATCACATGAAAACTCATTAGATTAAAAACTCTTACGGTTTTTCAATGAATGACTATTAGAAATTTGCACTATTTTTTGCATCATGACTAAACCAAGATGTTCAAGTCCTTTTATTCAAAAAATTCAAATGTACAAGTAAACTTTGAGTTTATTGTAACATATGATGTGATTATGTATATATATATATATATATATATATCTTTGTGCAATATAATACAGAGGATAACATGGACAATTTTTCCAATATAGATTTCCTCTTCGATATGATGCAAATATATACAAAGCCATTCTTATTTAATCTCTATATGATTATCAATAAGAAAAAATGTCTTTGAAACTTCAGAAAGTTTCTACGAGACTTTTGGAGAACATAAGACATAATTGATTATGAAATTTATGCTTTTGAAAGTCGAGAGACTAGCTCATCTAGACATTCCAATAATTTTTGCGCTGTCTAATATTATATTGACACGTGCCTACTAAATTCTCAAAAAAAGAAAATATTTTTTATTTTAATGACATACTTTAATGTCTTTGATCTTGATATAACACATATAATTATTATTTAAAATAAATTGAATGCTTAAATATATAAATTCATAAAAATAATTTAAGAGTCATAGCTTTCTATATAAGAATTCAGCAGGCATAGTCATCCATATAAGAATTCCCAAAGCTTGACTTCATATATTTAAGGAGACTTAATTTTCCATTTGATTGATCGAGGTGGAGGCAGAACCTACCATATATAATGATCAATTTGGAAATAATTTATAGCTTTTTTATTTTATCATAAAGTAGGCAGAGCCTACCCTATATTACGATCAATACGAGAAAAACATAGCTTTTTATTTTATCGTAATATAAGCAGAGTCTATTCTGTATTACGATTAAAATGGATAATACATAGTCTCACGATGTCTATAATATTTATGTTATATAAACATAAATTTATGAATTAATATAATAAAAATGTGTACCTTACTTCGTTGAATCTGAAGAGGTAAAGACATCATCGGATCGAGAGCTTATTCGTGCTGATAACGTATTGTAAATAATAATAAAATAATAAAATAAAGAAGAAGTTTGGAAAAGATGAAGATAGACGTGGGCACATAGAGAATGAATCTCTACTTCTTCTTATTAACTTCAACGTACAATAGAACATATATATAGTATTCCAACAACTTGTAGCCCAAACTAAATATTATACAAAAATAAATATAAAATATTTGGATAACTACAATTAATGCTATCGTCAATAGTTTAATGGATAATCATAAAATATGAATAATGTAATTATCCATAACAAAAAGTTAGTTTTGGGATATAAAAATAAATCTTTTGTTTAAAAATTAAATCAAAATGTTATTTTGTTAATATAAAATAAAAACAGGTTAGAATGTCTTTTTACAAAAGATGTAGGTTGATAATTGGTTTTTCACCGGATTTACCAAATAACCCTTAGTACGTTGTCGTACTGTATGGATCGATTCACAGGGAAACTAGATTAACACATTAGGAATGCAAGTACTATTTCGATCTAAGCTATAATAGGGTTGTGTTTTTAGAAACCAAAATCAAACTAAAACAAAGCGGGAAGCACTAAAAACGGATTGAAATCAAATAAAGGAAGGCGGTGAGTCTTGGGAATGGTATTGACTTGGATGAGATAATGAAACTTTGATGATGCAAGAACAAATGAAGAACGATATCCTAGACTAAATGATCATTAACTAGACTAACCCATTTTCATGGTATTAGCCTCTACACCAATCAGTGAATCATCATCAACTTTCATTGGCAATTCAAATGACTAATGAGCATTGATAACATGATCTAATCCAACCACTAATCACCCTAATCAACTATTCTCATAGGCTATTTTAACAAACACATTGTGGGCATGAAAATGCAAATGATCTAGATTAAAAATTTATTGCCTAATCTAGCAATACAAACAACCAAAATAAAGGATCTATCAATAATCTAGTCCTAAACATCACCTTCAATCTATCAAATCATCTCAATTACCAAACCCTAAACTCATCTAAAAGACTACTCACAAATATCCATGAAAACACAAATGAATATAAGATGAATAGATGAAAGATTTAAGAAGAAATGGAGATTTGGTACTCTGAAT
>CM051378.1:6637230-6676267 GCA_028015245.1 Cardamine occulta
GTATTACCAAACAGACATGGACAAAGAACATGAATGATTTGATTGTTCTTGGAATTTGGTGATAATGTGATTATGGGTTGAAGAATTAGATAATCTAGAAATATTTATGATTTTCACTAGTGAGCACTAAACTATTGAGTATTTACAAAAGTAGGAAACTAAATTGACGATGAAGAAACCATACACGTGGACGGTACACATTACTTATCTTGTCGTTTTCTCTCAGAAATATCTCGTTCCTCAAGAATCAACTACAAGACCCACTTATAACACACCAGCGATATCCAATAACACAATGACACGTGGAGATCTGAACCACGTGGCATAGTCAATCTCAGATCACTTATAACTGATCAGTGATCACTGATAAGATTTACCTCGTGAAAACCAAAAAAGCTCTCCATTGTTCTCTAATCTCTACTCTACCAGCTCAAGGTCAGAGACGAAGCGATGGATACTATGCGAATCTCCGGTGTATCTACCGGAGCTGAGATTTTAATGCAATGCAATTCCATATCAAGCCTCGTTACTCGCCGTTGCAACAATGAGAGATGGAAGACAAGGATGTTTCCGGCGAAGAGCAGAACCTGGCGTCCAACGCCGACGAGAAGGCTCTTTTTATCGGTGAAATCTGTTTCTAGCGAGCCGAAGACGAAGCTTACCGATTCAGAACAAGGTCCAGTCTCTCATTCAAATAGTTGCTTTTTGCGTAAATGGTTCTAGCACAAGAATTAGGGTATCGAATTTTGAATTTGATTCCAGATCATTCATGTTATAAATATTGATGAGACTGTCTTTTTTTTTTGATTGAATTCAGAAGCCTTTATTAGCTCGCTGGATCCATTTGCTCCAGATGCTGCTTCAGTAGCTTCTAGTATCAAGTACCATGCGGAGTTCACACCTTTGTTTTCTCCTGAGAAGTTTGAGTTACCAAAAGCTTTCTTTGCGACTGCACAAAGTGTTAGAGACGCTTTAATCATGAATTGGAATGCAACATATGAGTATTACAATAGAGTGAATGTGAAACAAGCCTATTATTTGTCAATGGAGTTTTTGCAGGTTTTTGTTTTTTAATTCTCATATTTTCTTGTGTGTTTTGACTCTCAGTAATCTTGTTCTTGGTTATAATCTGATTATCTCGATATTTGTAGGGTAGAGCATTATCGAATGCTGTAGGTAGTCTTGGGCTTAATGGCGCTTATGCTGACGCTTTGAAGAGGCTTGGCTTTGATTTGGAAAGTGTAGCTAGTCAGGTGAGTTCGTTAATCCTGTTGAGTATTGTAGATTGATCTATGATTTACTACAAAAGGTTAAGAGCTAGTCGTCTTTGTGAGTCTTTTGCTTGGTTTCATAGAGCCTTTACTTTCTTTATTTGTAGGAGCCAGATCCTGCACTTGGGAATGGTGGACTCGGGAGACTTGCTTCGTGCTTTTTGGATTCAATGGCAACTTTGAATTATCCAGCATGGGGCTATGGACTTAGATACAAGTATGGTTTGTTCAAACAAAGAATCACAAAAGATGGACAAGAGGAAGCTGCAGAAGATTGGCTTGAGGTCTTCTTCTTCTCTTTATTCTTTTCTCATACACCACTTGCTATCGAGCACTATATCGTAATTTGTAATTACCTGTTTCTTGTAGCTAAGCAATCCTTGGGAAATAGTTAGAAATGATGTCACATATCCTGTAAAGTTCTATGGAAAAGTCGTTTTTGGATCAGATGGTAAGAGAAAATGGATTGGTGGAGAAGACATAGTAGCTGTTGCTTATGATGTTCCTATACCTGGTTATAAAACTAAGACTACTATCAATCTACGACTTTGGTCTACGAAAGCTCCTTCAGAAGATTTTGATTTATCTTCATATAACTCTGGGAAGCATACTGAGGCCGCAGAAGCTTTATTTAATGCTGAAAAGGTTTGTCATCTTCCTTTTTGTTCTCTTATCTTTCACAGACATTACTGCATCCTTCCTTCTGGTTACCGAAATAGTGCATATTTCTTGTTTATGTAACTACGAGCTTTCGATGTGTATGTACTGAAAAAATGTTGTTTTTTTTTCTTCTCTTATAATGGAATTAGATTTCTTACGTGCTTTATCCTGGAGATGAGTCAAATGAAGGAAAGGCTCTTCGTCTAAAGCAACAGTACACTCTGTGTTCAGCCTCGCTACAAGATATAGTAGCACGTTTTGAGACAAGGTGTGGAGGAAACGTCAACTGGGAAGAATTTCCAGAGAAGGTTGCAGTGCAGATGAATGATACTCATCCAACTCTATGCATTCCTGAGCTAATGAGGATTCTAATGGATTTGAAAGGACTTAGCTGGGAAGACGCTTGGAAAATCACACAAAGGTACACTACTTAAAATGATTGAACTAATTGTAAAACTCGGTCAAGCTACACGTGTTTCTATTTGTATCTATATTTAGTTTCTTGTTCGTACTTGTTTCTAGGACTGTGGCATACACAAACCATACAGTCTTGCCTGAGGCATTGGAGAAGTGGAGTTTAGAACTTATGGAGAAATTGCTTCCTCGTCATGTCGAGATTATAGAAAAGATTGATGAGGAGGTCATCCCTCAACAACATATCAAAATTTTCTTCTATTTCTTTTTTTCTTTCATATATGGTCTAATATGCAGTTTCATGTATTGCAGCTAGTTCGCATAATTGTTTCTGAGTATGGTACAGCGGATCCTGACTTACTCGAGGCGAAACTGAAGGCAATGAGGATCTTAGAAAACGTCGAGTTGCCTTCTGCCTTTGCAGATGTGATTGTGAAGCCGAAGGAAAAACCAGTGACTGCAAAAGTCACCATAGACCAGTCCAAAGATTCTAAAGAAGATGCTCCAACTGTGGTAAAAAAGGAACAAGAAGAGGAACAAACTGCTGGCGAGGAAGAAGAAGTTATCGCAAAACCGATAGTAAAACCACCAAAGATGGTTCGTATGGCCAACCTCGCTGTTGTGGGTGGTCATGCTGTAAATGGTGTTGCAGAGATACACAGTGAAATAGTGAAGCAGGATGTGTTTAATGATTTCGTTCAGGTAAACATTGTAACTAGTGAAACATAATGCTATAAAAATGCAGTACCTGGAAGAACATGACTCTCATTGTTGAATATTCTATGTTTTGTTTTGCAGTTGTGGCCAGAAAAATTTCAGAATAAAACCAATGGAGTAACACCAAGGCGATGGATTCGATTTTGCAACCCATATCTAAGTGATATTATAACTAAATGGATAGGCACAGAAGACTGGGTCTTAAATACTGAAAAGCTTGCAGAACTAAGAAAGGTCTGTGCTTTATCAATTCAATGTTGTTTCACATGCTGTTATCATTAAAGTAAGACACTTACATTTTTTTTTTGGTCTTTCTCCAGTTTGCAGATAATGAAGATCTTCAATCCGAGTGGAGGGCAGCTAAGAAGGAGAACAAGTTGAAGGTTGTATCACTTATCAAGGAAAGAACCGGATATACTGTTAGCCCGGATGCAATGTTCGACATTCAGGTAAGTTTCTGAGGATCTTCTTTACTTTTAGATTGGATTGAACAAGTTGAAGGTTGTTTACTTTGCTTTTTGCATTGAAAACCATTTGCAGATTAAGCGTATCCATGAGTACAAGCGACAACTCCTTAATATCTTGGGAATCGTTTACCGTTACAAAAAGATGAAGGAAATGAGTGCCAGTGAAAGGGAGAAAGCATATGTGCCAAGAGTTTGTATATTTGGAGGAAAAGCATTTGCTACATATGTGCAAGCTAAGAGGATTGTGAAATTCATCACAGATGTTGCGTCTACTATAAACCATGATCCAGAAATAGGTGACCTGCTTAAGGTACATGACCTTTGTATATCATATCCTACAGCTTAGAACAGACAACTTGCATAATCCTCCATCAAGTCTGGTTTAAGAGTCTTACGGAAATTGGTACATATATTATAACCGCTAATGAGAAATGTTAACTACCTTGAAGGTTATTTTTGTTCCTGATTACAATGTCAGTGTTGCTGAACTGCTCATTCCAGCAAGTGAGCTTTCTCAGCACATCAGGTAACAACTTCTTTGGCTTAGTCACCTTTTTAGTCTTTGGTCACAACTCAGAGTAAGACTTTCTCTCTCTCTGCAGTACCGCTGGGATGGAAGCGAGTGGGACAAGCAACATGAAATTTTCGATGAACGGTTGCATTTTGATTGGAACCTTAGATGGAGCAAATGTTGAGATTAGAGAAGAAGTTGGAGAAGACAATTTCTTCCTCTTTGGTGCTAAAGCTGATGAGATTGTAAACCTTAGAAAGGAGAGAGCAGAGGGAAAGGTATACAGATTTGATTAATTTAACCTTGCCATGCTTCTGTTTTTGCATCAAAATAGAATATGATTTTCACCTGTTTGCTCTTCGTATTCCAGTTTGTTCCTGATCCATCTTTTGAAGAAATCAAGAAGTTTGTTAGAAGCGGTGTCTTTGGCTCAAACAACTATGATGAACTAATTGGCTCATTGGAAGGAAATGAAGGCTTTGGACAAGCAGATTACTTCCTCGTTGGCAAAGACTTTCCTAGTTACATTGAATGCCAAGAAAAAGTCGATGAGGCATACCGAGACCAGAAAGTAAGTAGCTGATGCATGCACTTTCTTTGATTACAAAGTTTATATTTACTCAATATGAACATTCTCAAGATCCAACCTTGAAATTTGCTATTAATGATTACAGAGATGGACAAGAATGTCAATCTTGAACACAGCAGGTTCATTCAAGTTTAGCAGCGACCGAACAATCCATGAATACGCCAAAGACATATGGAATATCAAGCAAGTCGAACTTCCATGAGCCGTCTACCGTCAAGAGCTCTTTTGCACTTCCCAAGTTTTCGATTTTATCAAGTTAATAAAGAGAAATCATGTAATAATACAAATACATTGACTATAAGAAATAAGATTTCATGAGTCTATGCATTTACAGTGGCTTTCGCTGCCTTAGTGGCGTGCTTCTGACCAGCTAAATGATCGTTATAAACCTTGTCGCTATTACAAACAACGTTGCATATTCTACACATTCTAATAGACTCGTTTGAAACCCCACCTTCCACGACTCTCTGTCTCTTTGATTCTAAATATTCTGTTGTCGATTCCGCACTTTTCTTCCTAGCGTTGGGTTTACACGGGTTTTCTTGTGGTCCTATAACTGGGACTACAACGGTTAATCCAGGCAAAGAACTTGTGTTATATGGTAAGCATGTCCTTAACTTTTCCAAACTCTTCAAGTGTTTCTTCCCTAGTATATGTTGCTCGAATACACTTGGACCGTTACAGTCAACCTTACAAACTTCACAGTAGGTAGATCGAACAACCTTTGCCTTCTTTGACGGTTTCTTCGATGTGGGAAGTTGAGCTTGTTGTACTATATGGCCAGTCCAAGAGAAGTCCGGTGGGTATATACTATGAGGCTGCACTGAAGCATCCTGATTCAACACAAACAAATTATCAAATTGACTACAATAGAAAGACACTAAATAATAAATACTGCATAAGCATTTCTAGTGACCTATTTACATGTTTGATGTTTCCTTTTCTATAACAAACAGATTCTTTTGAATACTAAGAGATCACTATAAAGGAGGTTTCACAGATGAAACAAACAGATCAATTGTGCAGATTTATCGTTAATGTCACCACTCACCAGAGCAATCACAGAGGAACATGGTTAAACTGAAATTAACTAACGCCTCAAGAACTTGTTGCAAAGGACCTGACTTTTAGAGGACCTAACTAATCCACCAAGAGATCACTCTAAAGGACAAAGCAAACAGATCAATTGTGAAAACAAGAATCTCAAGAGATTAAACGTTAATGTCACAGAGAGCAAACTGAAGTTAACTTATGCATCAAGAAGTTACAGTTCCAAAGGAACTAACTTTATCCAAAAATCCATAAAAAGACATCATCCTGATTCATTGTGTCATCTAAATATTCAGATTTTATGAAACAACTTACAGTTCCTGTAATCGCAATAGGATCAGTACCATACATATGAACAGCCTCTTGCCAAGCCAAGTTTTGAGTATTCGTATCTAAAGAGTAATACGGCGTCGTATCCACCGTCACATACGACGCCGTTGTAGGATCAACAACTCCAGGTGGTGGTGGTGGTGGAATTGTTATAGCTGAAGAGTCATGGGTTTGAAAATCAGAGCTGGAATTAGGATTTGGATTTGCGTAGTAAGAATAATAGGAATCGTAATATGCATTAACCGCCGTCGACTGATTCATTCCCGGTGGCTGTATCGCCGGTGCCGGCGGTTGTTGCCACTGGCTGTAATCCATGAAGAATCAAATAATTAAAGTTTTGATCTTTCCTCTCAAAAAGGGAATTTTCGTACAATTCTAAACCGAACAAAAGATTAGACCGGTTAGATCGAACAATCTGTTTTTTGGATCAAAAAAGGGATTTTTCGTAAACCAGACAGAAAACTAAACCAAAAGGGAAAATGAAAATCTGTTCTTTCTCAAAAGGGGAACCGGTTAGACCGAAGAGTCTGTTCTTTTTGTTCTTCGGGATCAAAAAGGAATTTTCGTACAATATATTCTAAACCGGACAAAAGACAAGACTGGTCAGGTCGGACCGGTTTGATCGAACAACCTAAATCAATTTCATTTTGGTGGAAACAACTCAGACATGAAGGTGGAAACATACAATCTTGAAGAAGAACAAGAAGAACCAAAGAATTGACCCTGAGCTAGAAGATAGTTTCATAGTAACGAAAACATAGTTTCTTATTCTATTTCACGTCTGTAAACAAAATAGGAGAGAATGTCACAACTATACATCTGCAAATCAAATCATTCTAAAGTTTCAGTCTCCATTTATGTAACTATAATCTGAAAGATTATGTACAGAAGAGCAGAAAAATATACTCTTTCTGTAGTAATTTGCTATCATATGAAAACTTCAAAAAAAGATTTGGTCCGACTTGGAAACATCAAAGTACTGACATTTGTATCTCCTGAGACTTGAAGCTTGATGGTTGTAATGAAACAAACTTGCTAGCTTCTGAGAGTGAATTACCATCTTCAGTAGTATGCGCTAATTGGCCTTTAATCGATCAGTGAGAGTGTTTGGTGATCACTTAGAAGCTTGAGAACACTTAAAACTCTTGCCACATATATTTTGAATCTATAGGTGGAGTGTGATTTACTTCTCAGAGGAGAATGTAATGCACTGAACTTGGATTTACTGCAACTACTAGACTTGTTGAAACCTGAATGAGAAAGCAGTTCGCTGAAGTCTAGTTTCGACTCAACAGATGTAACATCTTCTCATCCTGAGAGATTTCAAAGCTTGATGGTTGTGATTTATGAAGCATTCTTCTTAGCTTCTGGAGGAGAAGGTAATGCACCAAACCTGGTTTTACTGCCACTACTAGACTTGTCGAAACCTGAGTGAGAAAGCAGTTTAGTGCAGTCTAGTTTTGGCTCAACAGAATGTAACATCTTCTCATCCTCAGAGATTTCAAAGCTTGGTGGTTCTGGAACAACCTTCTCAGCTTCTGGAGGTGAAGGTAATGCACTGAACCTGGTTTTACTGAAACTACTACACTTATCGGACTCAACAAAGTGTAAGATCTTCTCCTCTTGAGAGACTTCAAAGCTTGGTGGTTCTGAAACAATCTTCTTAGCACCTGTAGGAGAATGTAATGCACCAAACCTGGTTTTACTGCAACTACTTGACTTGTTGAAACCCAGGTGAGATAACCGTTTGCTGAAATCTAGTTTTGGCTTAACCGAGAGTAACATCTTCTCCTCTTGTGAAACAATCTTCTTAGCTTCTGACGAGTCATAAAGTGAATCATCATCATCAATATACTCCATTTTACGCTCTAATCGCCCTTTAATCGATCTATGAAGTGTTTGATGACCACCAAGAACTTTAGAACTCACAAAACTCTTGCCACATATTTTGCATTTATACCTTGACCTCCTCCTACTCTGACTCTTCTTCTTCAATTTACTTCTCAGATAAGAAGCCAATGCTTGAGCAATAACATCACTACAAGTACTCAACTTTTCCAAACCCGACTGAAAAAACTCTAAATCCATGAAATCAGCAAAGTCATAAACTCCTTGAGACAACATAACCAAGTTCATCGCAGCTTTAATCACCTCATGTTTCTCAATCTCAGTCATAAAAGAAACTGAAACAGAGCAAACCCTAGACTCCTTAAAACCCCAAATCCTTTGTGACCCAGAATGAATCCTTTGGTGACCACACAAACCTTTTGGAGTTGCAAAATTTTTTCCACATATTCTGCAAATATGAAGTCTCTGAGACATAACTACAAGCTCAAGCCACAAAGATGAACTTTCTCTTCTTGTAAACCTGTTCATCATCGATACATAAGTAAAGTAAAACACAATAACCAAACCCAGGAATATAAACCCTAACATTATCGAGAAATTGAGAAGAAAAATACTGAAATTGTAAGAAAAAAAAGGTCTTAACTTTTTCTCGAGAAAATGTTGAAGAAACAGAACCAAGGAGAAAGACGAAGATCGTGAAGACAACACATAGATATTTCTAAACAGAGGTTTGATTCTGTTTCGCCAGAAAATGGGAGAAATTGAAAAAAGGAAAAAAAAAAAAGGCTGAGCTTTTGAGTTTATTTTCTCGGGAAAATGGGGAAGAAGACGAAAGAAAAATCCATAAAGCAGAGAGCTTGATCAGCTTACCAGAAGCAAAAATCCTCACTTTGATTTTATGATTCAGGACGAGATAGAACAGATTTTGATCCAAACCGGTGAGATTAAAACCTTAAAGAACACATTTTGATTTGTCGCAGAGTTTGTTTGTAATCTCGCTCAGCTTTTTTTCTCAGAGATGAAAAATTACTTGTTGTGGAAGCTATTGAGTCTATTTGCATTTGCAAAAGGAAAGAGCCAGAGGATAGTTATCTACTACACTCACGTGTACCATAAACTTCGTACTCGCTAGTCACTAAGCCAATGAATAAGAATAACCAAAGAAATGGTATTTGAAGTTTTGAACCGAGCTGGATGAAAGTTTCAGTCTTTCTTCTAATTCTGTGAAGTTGAAAATTTTCAACTATACATCTAATACTTCTGCACTATAAAGAACAGATTAAAGTAAAAAACAAAAAACCATTTTTAAAGTTTCAATCCCTTACTGTTCAACTAGTAGACTTATCAAAACAAGAATAAGAAAGCAGTTCACTGAAGTCTTGTTTCGACTCCACACATTGTAAGATCTTCTCCTGAAAGATTTCAATGCTTGGCTTACTAGCTTCTGAGTCAGTCAGGTCAAAAAGTGAATGACCATCTTCAGTTTCCTCCTTTTTACGCGCTAATTTTCCTTTAATCGACATGTGAAGTATTTTGTGGCCAATTAGAGCTTGAGAACAACCAAAACTCTTGCCACATAACTTGCATTTATAGCTTGAGTGTGATTTACTTCTCAGGGGAGAAGGTAATGGACTGAACCTGGTTTTACTGCAACTATTAGAGTTATCGAAACCCGTGTGGCAAACCAGTTCACTAAAGTCTTGTTTCGATTCAACACAATGTAACATCTTCTCCTCCTCAGAGACTTCAAAGCTTAATGGTTGTGAAACAATCTTCTTAGCTTCCAATGAGTCAGACAATGAATTACAATATTCAGTATACTTCCTTTTACGTGCTAATTGCTCGCTGATCTGTCTGTGAATTCTTTGGTGGCTACCAAGAGCTTGAGAACACATAAAACTCTTTCCACATATTTGGCAGTTACTCTGAGTTTTTTCCTGCAATATACTTCTCGCAGTTGAAAGTAAAGCACTGAAACTGGTTTTAGTAGGCTTGTTGAAACCTGAATGAGAAACTAGTTCACTGAAGTCTTGTTTGGTCTCAACACAATGTAACATCTTTTCCTCCTCAGAGACTTCAAAGCTTGATGGTTGTGATACAATCTTCTTAGCTTCTGATGAGTGAGACAGAGAACCAGAATCTTCAGTGTATTTCCTTTTACTCGCTAATTGCTCTTTAATCCGTCTGTGAGTTCTTTGGTGGCTACCAAGAGCTTGAGAACACCTAAAAATCTTCCCACATATTTTGCAATCATAGCTTGATTTGCTTTGAGTAGAAGGTAATGCACTGAAACTGGTTTGACTACAACCACTAGACTTGTCGAAACCTGAATGAAAAAGCTGTTCATTGAAATCTTGTTTTGAATCAACACAATATAAGATTTTCTCCTCCTGAGAGACTTCAAAGCCTAATGGTTGTGAAACAATCTTCTTAGCTTCTGATGAGTGAGACAGCAAATTATCATCTTCACTACGCGGTAATTTCCCTTTAATCGATCTGTGAAGTGTTTTGTGGGCACCTAGAGCTTGAAAACACAAAAACATCTTGCCACATATGTTACATTTATAGCTTGAGCTACTCTCAGGTCTTTTCTTCAACATACTATTCAGAAGAAGCGGTTCACTGAAATCTTGTTTCAAGTCAACACAATCTAAGATCTTTTCCTCCTCAGAGACTTCAAAATTTGATGTCTTCTTAGCTTCTAATGAATCAACCAGTGAATTATCATATTTTTTACGCGCTAATTTCCCTTTAGTCGATCTGTGAAGTCTTTGGTGGCCACCTAAAGCTTGATAACACCCAAAAATCTTGCCACATTTCTTGCATTTATGGCTTGAGTTACTCTGAGTCAATTCACTTCTTAGAGGAGAAGGTAACGCTTGAGCAACAACACCATTACAAGTTCTAGACTTTTCGAAACCCGAGTGAGAATTCATCGCCCTGAGTTCTAGTATCCACTCAACACAATCTAAGATCTTTTCTTCCATAGGTTTAAGCTGATCATCATCACCAGGATCAGGCAAATCAAAGTCATATACTTTTTCAGAAAACATAACCAAACTCATTGCAGCTTCATTCATCTCATCCTCACGTTCCTCAATCTCAGTCATAAAAGAAGATTCTTTGATTGACAAATCGAGCAAACATTGAATCTCATTGTCATCTTCGATTCTATTGCTTCTAAAGTTGCCAACTTGTTTCCACATCATATTATGCAAAGATGAAGAAGACTTTGAGACCTTTTTGATTACAAAGCTCAGAGATTTCGACACCAAGATGATAAAAATTATCTGGTTTAAAACCTGTTCATCAACGAATACGTTAAACCCAAGAACCATAATCGGGAAAATGAGAAGAAAATTCTGGAAATTGTTATAAAAGGTCTAAGCTTTTTTCATTTACGTTTCTCGAGAAAATGAAGGAAGAAACAAAAAAAAAAGTAATCTTTAAAGCAGAGAGCTTTGATTAGCTTACCAGAGCAAAACCTACTTTTGATTTTAGGTATCACGAACCACGAGCTGAATCGCTGAGCTTTAGATCCTTAACACAAACATTACACTTATTTTGCAGAGTGGAGTCTCTCGCTCTCGTTCAGCTTTTATTCACAGACACCGATGAAAATATTACTTGTTGTGGAAGCTATGAGGTTTATTACTTTATTTACAAGGATATTTATCTCCTACACTCGCGTGTACGGTTAATTCCGTACTCCCTAATCTAGGTTTGTTCATTTCCCTTCAGATAAAATCCCCAATTTGGAAATGTTGATTTTATTCTAATAGATGCGGAAATACATAGATCGAGCAGAGGACAAGTATCCGAATTACATTTGTTTGGGTATTTAGAATTTTAAAATCATCATTTTTTTAAAATGATCCATAATTTCCGAAAAATTCCCAAAAATCAAAATTATCTGAATTATCCAAAGTCATGTCAACCTTACTTAAATTAGTGAGATTTTGTGTAATGATTTTTTATACTCAAAATTCTTGAACTGTCTAGTTATTATTGGTGGCTGGCCCAGAAATAATTTTTATAGGATATAAGAAAAACTATAAGTAATTGATAATTAAAAATATATATTTTTAAAAACCACAAGTTATATTCAATATTTATGAGTCAAACAAATAAAATGCTAAAAAAATGTTAGTAATAGGATCAAAACATAAAGTAGTAGAAATCTTATTATATAAAGTTGGGTTGCACTCATGAAAGATCGACACGTCTCAAAATTATAATTCATAAGATCATGACACATGTCGGTTGATTGATAAGATTATGACATGTGTCATAAAATTATGTTAATTTTACTTTTCTTAATCAAAAAAGAAAATCAAAGAAACAAATTATATAATAAAGTGGATAATTTTTTTGTTTTCATTTTTCTAATATATATTAAATCTTTTTATTTCAATAAAATTTAAACATTTTTCAAATTTAGATTTTTATATTATTATACTATTTAAGTTCTAATAAATTTATAAAATTTCAAGGAATTGTGAAAGATTTTAGAAAGTGCGAGAAAAAAAAAGATATTTGGTTTAGAACCGATTGAAGATCTAACCCAGAAGATTTCAGAGGGAAACTGAATATCTTACCCGAAGAACTTTTCGCCTAGATATGAGCCAGAACATAACTGTCTGTTACCGGATTCGTTGTTTCATATCTCACATAGGCTTGTGCATTCAGGTTTGGTTCAACTTTTTGGGTTTCTGGTTTAGAGGCCTATGACCCATTCGGGTATTTATAATTTTTTGTTTAGTTCTGTTGTTCCAAGTTTGAGTAAGGTTCCGATACACGAAATATCAGAAAAAAAAAAATTGGTGAAATTTTCACAAATATAACTATGAACTTTCATATATTTTTTATTAATTTTGGGTATTTTAGTTATTGAAGTATAAAAATAACGGATATTTTTGGGTTTATAATTGTAGGGTAATTAGTTTAAATAAAATTTAAATACAATTAATATTTTTAGGTATATAATTATATTTCAAATATTTCGGATATCCATTTTGTTTTTGGTTTGGTTCGGGTTTGGTCCTTCAGATATATGAGTCTAGGACTCATTCGGATTTTCGTCAGGTTGGTATCCCTTTTGGGTTGGATTCGGTTTGGTTTCATGTTTTAGATATTTTGTCCAAACTTATCTTACACGGTGCTCAGAAAAAGAAACAATAAAATAGAACCAAAAGCTACTAGACATGATATAGATTATTAATATATTAATAATAAAATTTTAATATAGAAATTAAATTTATTTATTTATGTAAAAAAAAAGGAATTCCCTAAAATAGCATCAAAAGAGGTTTTGTGACAAATTTAGCACATGTTTTATTTAGGACACATATAGCATTTTTATAAAGGGTAATAATTTATTATTTTTTGTTTGGATTAAGTATTTTAGAATTTAGAGTATAGTTTTTAGGGGGTAGTAGGTATAGTTTAGGGTTTAGAAAATATGAAGTTAGGAGATTTGTGCTATATCGTAAACCCTAAACTCTAAATCCTAAACCCTAAAATTATGAAGTTAAGAGATTTGTGCTATATAAGAAAATTACTCTTTGATAAAAATGTTAATTTGTGCTAAATGAAAATGTGTGCTATTTTTAGAACAAAAACTTAATTTTGTACTATTTTTGAGAATTGCCAAAAAAAAAAACATTTGTAAAATAACTATCTTCTCTAACTAAATATTCTTTTTACTTTTTTTTCCCTAAAATAATTTAAAATATATCTTTATCAACAAATATTTAATTTAATAAATTTGCTTATATTTAATTTATTTTAAAATTAAGAAACCCATCCAGCAGGTCCTAATCTAGTTTATAAAGCTTTAAAGATTTCTAAGACAAATTTATAATTTTAGAACCGAACCAAAAGCAAAACCAAAACCAATATCAATTGGTCCACAGGTGTTAATTTTCTTAGATGAGATCAAAGAACAATTGATACACTACTGATTTTATCAACAACCACTTGTCTTTTGTTTTGCACAACATTCTATGAGTTTTCTGACCAAACACCAAAGTCCAAAAGTAATTAAAAAAGAAAAAAAAAAAAAAAAAAAAGAGAGAAACTGAGGAATGCAAATTTGAAGTCATCATCTTGTTTCTTCTTCCTGGACTAGTCTCTTTAGTCAATATCCACTTGAGGAACTATACCACCAGCTTGAACGATTTGTTTTTCAAGCTGCAACAACAACAACAATGGTTAAACATTGGTCATCATCAAAATGATTCATAAAAGCAGCAAAAAAACAAAACTGGATTCTATTCACAATCACTTACATTGAACATATCTTGAAGCTTTGTCTTTAATGTCTTGTACTCAATATCCACTTGCTGCAGGCATCTCACACACCTGTAAACAAGAAATTATTATTACTCCCCAAAATCTCAAACCAATGAGCTCCAAAAGAATACGGTAGCTCCTTAAGATCGAGTTTAAAAGCTCGCTCACCCTTCGTAGTTCTGAGCCTCACAATATTCCTTGAAGGTAACACACAAGCCTTTGACTCTCTTGGCACCAACACTGCATTAGAAACAAGACAGAAGCTTCACCTATCAATTCTATAACGTATTTGTCGATGTTATTAGGAGAAAAAGCGAGACATGAAACATACCTTGAGCTACTACCCTTCAATTGATGAACACTCGCACCAACCTGACTAAAATCTACAGTTCCCGTCGACTTGTCCCTGAAAATAGATATCACTATATCATATACACATTTTTGAGAACACACAATTAGTGATGATCTATCAAGAACACAACAGTGGATACTTGTGAGTAAGATGAGAGAAAAATCAAAACTTACAAAGCTCGAGCCATGTTACCAATAAGCTTAACACAATCTTCAAAGAAAAGTGAGAGAACCTCAGCTACAAAATCTGGACTTCCATCATCCTGAAGCTTTTTTAACTCAGTAAACTGATCATCCAAAAACCCCTTCACAAAAAAAAAAAACAAAATGATCTATCAAACAAACACTTGAATCAAAGTTTCAACCTTTACATAAACTCGAATCCCTAAAAGTCATAACATAGAAAAACCAATATCTACAGAACAATTTCACATCTAAAGGTTCAAACTTTCTTCACTTTAATGACCAATCTCTGCATCTAGGGGTAAGTCTACAATCAATGATCTAACAAAATACCCTTGAGTCAAAGTTCCAACCTTTCCCTACAAAATCATAATTTGGAAGGAACACAATATCTAAAGACAATTTCACACCTAAAGATTCAAAATTTATTCACTATAATCACTAATCTTTGCAGGTAAGACTACTATCAATGATCTAAAACAAACTCTTGAATCAAAGTTCCAACCATGACAAAACTCAAATCCCTAAAAATGGTAACTTTGAAGAAACACAACATCTACAAGATAAATCAAAGTCCAACTTTTACAGAATTTGAATCCCGAAAAAATATAACTTTGAAGAAACACAATATCTAAAAGACAATTTCACACCTAAAGATTCAAGTTTTCTTCACTTTAAACACTAATCTCTGCACATATGAGTAAATCTATTATCGTTAGATTCAGCTAGCATCGATGATCTGACCAGAGACACATCTGCTGGAACGAAACGGGTTTGGAGATTAGAAGCTAACCTGTTGGTAGAGAGAAATGGTGTAATCACGAAATTGCATCTGCAATTGAGCAATGCCAGCGTTCATGGCTAGAGAGAGGATTTGTTTTGGACTGATTTTGACTTTAATTTCTGGAAATAGCCAATCCCAAGAGAAACTTGTGTCTTTTTGTCTTTTCACGAGTTATATAACGCTGCATCCAGAACTTTTGCTTTAAGAGAAAAAGAAAAAGAAAAAGAAAAAGAAAAAGAAAAAGAAAAAAACGCCAATATTGGGAGTTTTTTTAAATTTAGGTATAAAATCTCTCCGATTTCAATATTAACAGTTGAATGTAAAATCTCACGAAATTTATTTGTGATTTTTATGGATTATAGCAGATCTTACAGTCATAAATTTGATGAACCCGAACTGAATTTGATCTGTAATATAAGAACCGAATCCAGTCCAAACTGAACCAAGAATTGAATAGATACCAAATTTAATCAAAATATCAAAATGTTCTTAGTTATATATGTAAAATTTAACCAAATTTAATATTAAAAGTCTAACATTTTGAATTGCATTTTCGGATGGAACCAAACCGGAATCAAACAAAAATTTAAAAATATCTGAATAAATATTAAACCCCTAATATCAGAATATCCAAAACCAAAAAAATTGATCCGAACCCGAATAGATACCTAAATATCCATACCTAAATTTTAGTTTGATTTGGTTCGGTAGTTTTGCCAAAAAAATATAATTGAAAACTTAATTTAATTTTCAATTTTATTTGTTATTAATAGTTTTTCTATGTTGAATTTCCTCAAATTTTCTATTTCTACCAATTTTGCATATTACTGTGGGAAAATTAAATTATTTGAAATGATGTAATATTATTTTCTATCAAACCCCTATATTTCATCTGCTTTTTTGTGGAATTTTTAGAAATGCAACTGGTGACAATTTTTCTAATTCCTATTATTCAACTTTCCACCATTTCTGAGTTACCATTTAGTGCCATATAAATAAAAGGGCTACTAATATGCTAAATATTCAAATTTTAGAAAGAAATTAGGGATTTTTTTTTAAAAATACTCTATTTCTGTTTCATAATTTGAAAAATATCTCTTTCATTTTTTTTTTTAAAACAATTATTGATATATATGATATGACAATTTTCCAAGGAGAAGACGTCGTAAAATTCCTTTGGAAAAACATCGTTTGTCGACATGGGCTACCCTACGAGATCGTCACTGATAACGGCTCAAATGTGATGTCAGCTCAAGTTCAACGATTCTGCGACAAATGGAGGATCAACTACACAAGTCCACCCCAAGATAGCCACAAGGAAATTGTCAAGTTGAAGCAACCAACAAAGCAATATTAGACGGCCTCAAAAAGCGGCTCGGAAAGAAAAAGGGAAACTGGTCACAGGAGCTCGATGGTGTCATATAGTCTCACCGAATTACGCCCAGACAATCTACAGACCGATCACCATTGTCGCTCTCCCATGGAATATAAGCACTCGCACCAGCAGAGACAAACATCTACATGCTGCGTCGATCCAAGATGCCAGATAATACCAGCCTCAACAACGAGATGCTCTTACATGCCCAGGACGATGCCGAAGAATTACACGACCAGGCCTTACTCTGAATCCAAAATTACCAGCAGTCTGCAGCTAGATTCTAAAATAAGAAGGTGCATAACAGGTTTTTCGACGAAGGCGACCTAGTTCTACGAAAGGTCTATGAAAACACCAAGGAATGTAACAACAAAATGGGCACTAAATGGGAAGGACTGTACCAGATCACCATAATCGTCAATCCATGTCTACGAACTAATGACCATGGCCGGAAAACAGGTCCCACATCCTTGGAACTCAATCAACCTAAAGTGGTATTACTACTGAAGCCCCACGAGTCGGCCTCCATCATAGCAGGTGGGCATGAATCGAACTACGATCGACTTGATCCCTCCACCGGGTACGTAGGTAGCCCAACATCGGGTCCTGTCACTACTACAAAAAAAAAACAAAACAAATTGAGCTACGCCTCGCATTCCGTTTTCTACTTCGCATTGTAAAGAACTACGTTTTGGCCCGATCCCTATACGGATACGTAGGCAGCCTCTCACGAGGCACATCTATAATATTAAATAAAATTTATTTTGTAATCTCACATCCCGAAAAGCCGAGCTGCGCCTCGCAAATCTCAATCCATTTTTTACTATGCATTTTCGCACATTGGGATACTCAGCTATTTTTGAAAGTTCCATCTTTAGATCGACATTCTGGCCAAATGCTCGACATTTGAATACCAGATTTCATAAAATTTGGGTCAATTCCCACAAATCACCAAGTCACCCGAGACAAATAAGTCGACAACCGCACAATCGGGCCTGACTTTGACATCGATAAAAAGGGGAAGTATAAGTCAAGATCACAACTCGCATCTATAACCTAAGTAAAAGCTATGCCCAGTCTCGCACTGCTCCAGGTCGCGTAAGACAATGTAAGACGAGCATATCTCGCAAATCAGGGTCTGACTTGGACAAATTTTAGGGTTAAGGACATAAGTCGATCCCTTACGAGGGCCACCCTTCTTAAACTAAAACCTAAATAAGCCGAGCCCAATCCTACATTACCGCTCTAAGCCGCCTGAGACAACGTAAGATGAGCACATCTCACAAACCAGGGACAGACTGGACGTCTCCTAGGTAAAAATTATAGATCGATTTCGTACAAGAGTCGTTCTCTATACAATTAATACCTAAAGCCGGACCCAGTCCCGCATCTAACCTATCTACTTTTCAAAACACAAACAAATTTATCACGGTCGAGCTTTACGTCCACCAATTAAGAGTTAAGATGAATCAGTTAGAAAACGGAAGATTTCCCGCATCAAGTAATGAAGTCACTCTATTCAGATCGCCAAGACTAAAAATATCAGAATCAAAGCCAAAGCAAGATCGAAATAAACCGTGAGTAAAAACCCCTCCGGGGAATGTTATTACACAACCAAAATAAAGGTCACAACCGACCTAAGAACAAGAAAACAAAACGAAGCTCAGGCGTCCTGAGGAGGAGCAACGGCTTTATTAAGCCCGATTATATCAGCACGATCAGCAGGAGGACGACTCGTAGTATCTTGCAATGTGAGTATCCCATCTTCGGCCATCAAGCCATTATTCAATCCATACTTATCGACCTTAGCCTGCTAATCTAGAAGAACTCATTCAACCACCAGGCGGACATTCATATCGGCTTCCACCAGATCAATAATGTTCATCATCTTTGTATCAGCACGGTACTTTGCCTCATGACCAGAATACGCAGCACTCACATCCTACAAAAACAGAGCAGCATCTTCCTTATCCTCGCAAACCCGTTCAAGAGCTTCGCGAGTTCCTTTCGCATGGTAGAAATAGGATAATGTATCCTCAACTTTGTCCTTATCCTTAAGGTAGGATTTCACCTTGTCGAAAATATGTTGACAACCAGCAATAATACCCTCCTTAATACTACGATCACGAAAGATGCAAGCAGGACAAGATTTCCTCAACATGTCACCCTCGTCCTCGAACCGCTTCTGCAGGCCCTCGTGCTCAGCTTTCATAGCCTCATGTGCAATCTTCAAGCAATCATAATCGATTTTCTCTTGAGAAAACTTTGTCTTATACTCATTACGCTCGAACTTCACTTGATCAAGCTTTATCTCAAGACCAAGCGCTTTGTCGTGCTCTTCATCGAGCTTCTTCATGGTGATGGTGTCATCCTCAGCATCACCGCCTCTGCGATTCAGCCTCTCATAGAACTGATTCAATGCGCAGATCGCCTAAGGACAAAAAAGAACCTAGAAAGAAAAACAAAGCAAACATACATTTATTCATGGTTACGGTCGATCAAAAGACCCACCTTCACACCAAGTTAAGCAATATCTTGGTAACCACCCTCCTTAAATATCTATCCTAGAGGAAGTAGGGGCCAAGATGATCCACCAATAGACCTAAACAGGTCGGCACAAGCATGGGGATCCTCAGAGATATGCTGTTTAACACCTGAATAATCGAGCTTCAAAATAGGAGCAAGCTTCACCCTCTTTACAGAGGCATTCGTCCTGGTTTTTTCTAGATTGCCACCATGCTTTTTCTTTGAACATCAGGCGCTCTCACCTTGTCCTTAGCTTTCACCAATGGGACTTCGGCATGATTCTTCCCAGTCGTGATCTCAGCCGCACTCTCTTTAAGCTTTGCTGCTTTAATCGCAGTCTTTTATCCTTAGTTTCAGACCTGCCAGTATTATCACCAGTTGGATCCGACCTCTCTTTCCCAGCCTCTACATCCAGCCTGGAAGAATCTAGGATTTCCTTACCCGAGCTGGGGACGACAATCTCTTTAGCCGAGCTGGAGGCGACAACTTTGGACTGTTTATCCAATTGAGCCACCAGACTGGGACCATCGTCAAGGTTGAGAGGAGCCATCTCGTCGGACGAGGAATGAGAGTGAGGTCGATACAGAGAAGTATTCCACTTAGTTGTCAACAAACAACCCAAAACAATTTAAGCAGTAGATTCACACCAGGAGGCGATCTTATAAATAGATTGATACTTACCAGATTTGAGGTGGAGATGAGCTTTGTCAATTCTATACTGAACAATCCATGGCCACTTCTGTTTGCCTAAATCCTTGAGAGCCTTGACCTTGTTACTAAAATCGGCTGGAGGTGCTTTGTAGAACTCGTGAAAATCTGAAGAAAGAAAAAACAAATCTCAGCATCAGGAAACAAAAAATTATATATAACCGAACTAATAGCTACCATATCTATCGGCCTACTGTGTGATATAGGAACCCAAATGAATCAGATCCTAAATGATAGATTGATGGAGGAATTGTTGCTGGACTAAGGTCACTCTCAACAGTTCCGATTGAATGGATGGTGAAGTGGTTCGATGGTGAGGCTGTTGCTGGACTAAGGTCACTCTCAACAGATTCAAAGAGATGAACGGACGTGATAGGGGATTGAGAGACGCCACACAGATCTGTGAAAGGATCTATGATAAGTCTAATTCACTCTAAGCTTCAAGGATTCACACACAAGAAGTTTAGAAGACAGAATATTTCCTTCCCAGAAATATCAAAGAGAAAACTCTCAAGTTTCTTTTCTAAAAATCAGGCTGAATCCGAAAATTGTCCAACACAAAATAATTAAAGGACAAGTGATAGTCTGCATGAAGGAGAGAGAAAGAGACAACATTAAAATCAGAGTTTCAAAATTCGAAACTGTCTCTTGAACTCCTTGGCCGAGAATGTGTTGTTGGGCTTGTGGAAAATCAACTAAATGGGCCGATGATAATGCGATCCATTTGCCTCGTTAAAAACCCATTTAATGATTTCTTTGGGCCTCTTGAATTTGCTTGGTGATAGTAAAAATAGCAAATTCCTTTTTTCCTTGAAGAACCGGCAAGAAAGGTGTCGTATGACTCTTGTGTAATTCTTGCACGTCTTCTTGCACTCTATTAATGATGAGGCTGTTCATGGACTTGATAAATTCCTCTCTCACACGCCTTGTTCCAGCTCTTGTTCTTGGTGCTTGTTCCATGGTTGCTATGTGTACAGCTTCTTCCTTTGATCCAGCTGAGCTTGTATTGATGTCCTCATCACTGTGTGAAATATTTTGCAGTGGGAAAAGACAAGGTCGACTCGTCAACTTTCGAAAAAAAAGTAAAATCTCTTCCAATCCTTCAAATTGTTGCCTCACTCATACATAATGAGGTTGAACTTAGGCTTCATGGAAACATAGAAGATTTCATTCTTATTGTTCTTTATCTAACCAATCTCCTCGAGGAATTGATGGTTGATGTCACGTTGGCTTTAGTTCCTAATATAATAAGCCTGATAATGTGACAGATCAACTTTACCATAAGCTGGGCAATGGCGATCTGATGTTCCTAGCAGTAAGCAACCAGAAGATCAGGAAGAGGAAATCACAAACAACCCTCCAAAAATAAATACTTGTGCAGCCAATCGTACCCTTTAGGAAAATCCCAAGGGTATTGGTCGATCTCAGGGATAATAATCTCGACCTGATCAAGAATCTCACAGAACGACCTCATATCCCTGATCGAGTGGTCCTCACTCTAGCTCGAAAACATACCGAATACATTATTGCAAGTATGATACTCAGGTCCCTTCTTGGTGGTCCCTCTCCGCTGAGTCCCCCTACTCTTTTTTCCTCGCTTAGCCTGTTTACGAGGAGGCGCCTTACTGACAAGTTTGACCTCATCATGAGCTCCATCACAGTCAGTATTATCACCAACCCTCTCCTCTTCTCCTACCACACCGGCACCTACTGCCGAGCTCGCCACAACCTCTGGACCACAAAAGAGGGACCAACACCCTCGTCGAGCTGATTGCACCGGTTCATATGTCAATCTTTCTGAGATCGAGTACTTGAAGATTCTAAGTCACTCACACTTGTGAGCATCTGTTTGTTGGCATTTTTTCTAATAACAGAGCGATGAAGATCAACTGGAAAAACTTTGAAGATAGGCCGGAAAGTGTGAAGATTTACCTGAAAAACTTTGAAGATAGGCCAGTAAGTATGAAGATTGATCGAAAACTTCAAAGATCGGCTGGAAAATATGAAGATCGACTGGAAATTCTAGAGATCAAACCAGAAACACTCCGTGATTTGAAGATCACACCGAATTGTACTCCAAATCGTGGTGATTAAAGATCGGAAAATAACGAGCAAACAAATAAAATCTACTCAAGATCAGAGCGGAGAATGTACCTTTTTATCTCGGAAGAAGAAATGAGGAAGGAGGACACTGAGTCCATCATTTATAAGAGAAAGGCAACCCTTTAGCTTCCAACCTATGAGACGTTGCAGCTTCTGACCTATAGACCTACGAAACGGTGCATTTTATGACCTCTAAAACAACAGAACATGTAATAAAATATTTGGAAATATCTTCTGAATATTCTGGAACCTTAGAAATTAACTGATTTTGGCATTTTGAACTCTGACCAATCTCCATCCGTTTGACCTCTGTGTCGCATTCTACGCCAATCTGTGTGTCGCATTCTAAGCCGATCTCTGTGTTGCATAATAAGTCGATCTTTGCGTCGCATAATAAGTCAATCTCTGTGTTGCATAATAAGCCGATTTTTGTGTCGCATAATAAGCCAGCCTCTGCATTACTTTGAAAGTCGATCTTGACCGGTTCCCGCATTATAAACTAGTCAACTTGCAGAAGCCCAAAGAATCGAGGAAGAAGACCATCAAGGGAACCTTAGCTGTTTTGACCGACCGAAACCCTATAAATAGAGAATTCATTCTCATTTGCAAGGTATCCAAAAAACGCTAGAGAAACTTAGAGCGAAATGCTGCTCTAATTCCTTTTCATATTCCCAAAACCCTAATTCTCTTTGTAACACGTCTTACACGAAATAAGATCAATAAATAAATCACTTTTGAAACTCTAGATTGAACTTCTAAGGTTCAACATAGAACAATGCCTTCTTTCATAGAAGTGCAAAGGTCAGAAATTCAATCACTTCCATAAGATCTTTCACATTACCAAATGGTGAACCTGAAACCGCTCCAGTGAGGATGAGTACTTAAGCAACTAACCATTTCAAAAGCATCCTCTAGCCCAAAGACACTTCCTCTTATTCAATTCCATCTTAGCTGGTTCTAAGACTTATTAAAAGAAAAATGTAATAATCTAAAGGTGTTAATGTAACATCCCGGTTTCTGAGAAGAGGTTAAGAGATTTGATTTGGCTACCTATATCACCAAAGTGCACTTATCTTTTCCGTCACTCCTCTAGTTAGAACTCTAGAGTTAAGTGTGCTTGAGCTGGAGTAGTACTAGGATGGGTGACCTACCGGGAAGTGATTGTCGGTACCGTGTGAGTGAGGCCAAAACACGGGGAAAGATCATGTGGTAATTTGTAGGGATGGTAATAAGTCTGTAGAGCCTCGGGAGATAACAAACCGGCCGTCAGACGAGGGTGAGTGCAGTACCTAGAGGGGACGTCGAGTGCTCACGAGCCCTGGATAGGGCGTGGGGCCCCTAGAGGTCGTGGAGGTGCTCACGGACGGAGGTGGTCAGGGCGTTATAATTTGGTATCAGAGCGTAGTTGTTTCTAGGACACTCTGGCTCGTTAAGACTATTAGCTAGTTGTAGCTATGTTCTGAGTTGCAGGTTCATGTCATCTCTCAGCCGGGAATGGGTTCCACAGTAAGACTCGTTTTGTTGTTATGCTAATTTTTGGGGTAAATTAGTATGAAGTTATATTGCAGGTGGTTAACCACTGGAAGTCCGTAGTTAGAAATCCGGGTGGGTTTGCTAGTGGAACAAGCAGAGCTGAGAGGGGTCTTCGAGGTTGTGGTGGCAAAGTTGGCCGAGGTGGCAGAGCAGGCAGGGCAGTAGAGCCGCTGAGGTTATGGTGCTGAGTGTTGCGGTGAGCATGCAGGGGTTGAGTTTCCAGAGGGTGACAGGCAGCCTGAGCATGTGGTCAGATATGGTGTTATGCCAGCAAAGGGTGAGGCTAAGACTGGGTGGACCAGATCCCGAAGGGAGCCGTGTTGGGGATCGTTGGCCCAATTTTTAGGAGCGGATACCGACCAGTGGTACCGTGATTCTCGCTCCGATGGCGTTACATGAGTTGTCTGCTATGCGCGGAGGTGTTGTTCCGGGATGCTGGAAGGTATGATGGAGAGTTGTATAAATCCTTGTTGTGGGATCTAGCAGTATAGCGTGGTAGATCCTTGAAGTGGATCATGTTGTATAAGTATGGTAGATCCTGGTGGAGATCTTGTCAATGGTCATGTGTTGACCTTGTGGTAGACATCATTTGGTGTTGAACATGGGCAGCGTACAAAATCCTTATCGATGAGGCGATCGAGGACCGAGTTGTGTTGGGGAGTTTGGTGTTTAGTCGTATGACTTGGACTAAGGAGCTGTAGCTTCTGACGTGACCAAATGGGTTATAGTTGGAAGCATGTCCGTAAGGTGGTTTAGCCGAGAGGGCCATGAAGGCAAAAATATGGGAACCGGTGAGGCCAGTAAGTCGTTAAGATGTAGAAAGGATCCGGAGAGATTCTGGAGAAGTTTCGGGAGGGTTCGGGGAGTCTATCGATTAGGAGAGTTTCCTGAAAAGGAAAGTTTCCCGAAATAGTAAGTTTCCTGAAAAGGAAAGTTTCCCGAAATAGTAAGTTTCCAGAAATGGAAAACTGCTAAGAATAGAAGGTTTCCAAAAGGGGTAAATTGCCTAAAAAGGAAGAGATTAGGAGATGGTCTAGGCTGTTATGTAGGGGAATGCTCCGGGAGTGCCGAGAGTGGTTGCTGAGGCTGAGCCAGTGGTTCCGTCGTACCTAAGGGTGATGGAACGCAGGCGAAAGTTAGGGCACCAAGTTTGTTTTTTAATGGTGGTGCTCGACCGATTGAGTCTGGTGAGTGGAGGTTCTGGGTGGAGAGGAACTTCTAGACGATCAGGTGCCTGAGGAGTATAGAATTGACTTGGCGGTGCATTATCTGGAGGAAGATGCACATGAGTGGTGGCAGCATGTTGCTGCGAGGAGAGTGGGGGTAGTGTAGTGTTGGGACGAGTTCCGGAGGGAGTTCGATCTCAAGTATTTCCCACGGAAGACTTGGGACAGGGTGCAGGGGAGTTTCAGTACTTGTGGTAGGGGTGTTGTAGACCCTTGCTGGTGGATCTAGGTTTTGGAGTGTGGTAGATCATTGCTGATTGATCTTTTTGTAGGTCTTGTTGTTGACCTTGCTGTAGGTAGTTTGTTAGTGTGTCTGAGTGGGTAAAAGAGTTATTGTCGATGCTGCGATCAAGGATCGAGCTGTGTTGTGGGGATTGTTGCATCCTGTAATGTTGTGATGTTGGGTTGTTTATACTTAGTTCTGCTGTATAGATCGTGCCGTGTTGATCCTAGCACTTGGTTTGGCTGATTAGGACTTGTCCTAATGCTGTTTGATGGGGTTCCATGCTTTGGAATCTCATCGCTGGGTGGTGTTTACTGGTCGGGTTTCTGTGTGATTCCTGATGCTGTATCGGTAAGCCACTACAGATCTTAGGATCTTGCTGGACTTGCTGATCGGGTCACGCTGGACTTTGAGATGCTTGTCATTTTTACTACGCTAAGCTGTTCCGGGGATCCGGTAGGCGTAGTTCTTGCTGATCGGGTCACGCTGAACTCCGAGATACTTGTTATTCTTGCATCGCTGAGCTATTCCGGGGATCCGGTAGGCGTAGCTTATTCAAACCAAGTGGGGGTCTTATGGTGTCAGATTCATGGAGTATTTGAACTCAAGATGTATAATGAGGTATTGCGCGAAAGCCAAAAAAATAATGTTATATTCGTCTTGATAGCGAAAGGCTATCAGTTGTGGCCGATAGCCGAAAGGCTATCTTGTGTTGTCTTCGATAGTCGAAAGGTTATCTTAGCCGAAAATTATGATGTGTTTGCCTTGATAAATGAAAAGCTATGTTGTGTTGTGCTGGTAGCCGACAGGCTAAGTTGTGATGTGTTGATAGCCGATCGAAAGGTTATGTTGTGTTGGGTTGATAGCCGAAAGGCTATGTTGTGAGGTGTTGATGGCCGCAATGCTATGCGGTGTTGGAAATAAATAAAGGTTAAGTTGTGTTAAGTAGATAGCCGAAAGGCTATGTTGTGTTATGTTGTTAGCTGTGAAGGTTATGCTGAGTTGTGCTGTTAACCGTGGAGTTACGGTTAAGCCGTGTTGTGGGTTGTAGTTTATGCTGAGCCGTGTTATTGGTTGTAATCTATTGTAAGTCGTGTCGTTGACATAGATTTATGTTGAGCCGTGCTGGGGCTGTGGAGTTATGGAGCTGAACTGCTAGTTGTGGAGTGTGATAAGCTGTTGATTAAGCAGTAGCCAAGATTATGTTGAGCCAAGGGGAACGATCGATCTAAATCAGATCGACCTACTCAAAGCTGTTGTTGTGTTGTTTGTCGAGTCCGGACATTTGATTATGTCAGAGGGGTATTTTTGTAATTTTGTCCTAATTGACCTAGTAGACGGGTTGATCGCCTCCTCAGTATTTATTAAATACTGACTGCGTCTATTCGTAATGGCGCAGGTAAGGGAAAGGATAAAGCTAGCCGAAGCTCGTGGAACTGCGGTGACGGACCAGGATGAAATACCGGGATAATTTTCATTTATGTTATTTATATTGGATATTTGTTATTCAGATTAGTGCTTATTGTTGATTTACTTCCGCTAGATTGTTAGAACATTTTTATTATTATTATATTAGATTAATTGGTATCAGAGCTCTAGGTTATGTCAAACCGGTTCTGACCCGGGAGGCAGTCCTGAGGGCGATGGGTGCGCAACGAGGACGTTGCGGTCTGTTAGTGGGGGTGAGTTGTAACATCCCGGTTTCTGAGAAGAGGTTAAGAGATTTGATTTGGCTACCTATATCACCAAAGTGCACTTATCTTTTTCGTCACTCCTCTAGTTAGAACTCTAGAGTTAAGCGTGCTTGAGCTGGAGTAGTACAAGGATGGGTGACCTACCGGAAAGTGATTGTCGGTACCGTGTGAGTGAGGCCAAAACACGGGGAAAGATCATGTGGTGATTTGTAGGGATGGTAACAAGTCTGTAGAGCCTCGGGAGATAACAAACCGGCCGTCAGACGAGGGTGAGTGCAGTACCTAGAGGGGACGTCGAGTGCTCACGAGCCCTGGATAGGGCGTGGGGCCCCTAGAGGTCGTGGAGGTGCTCACGGACGGAGGCGGTCGGGGCGTTATAGTTAATAAAACTTAACGAAAAAGTCACTAAAAGCAGATGAACATAGCTTGGGTTTTTCAATGCTTCATGGTCAGTTATGGGTTGTTGAAGACGATGAACCACTTCTTTATCTCTAGTTTTCTTCCAAAAAAGCTAACACAATATTCTTCACTCTTATTCCAAAGCAATCATGAGCTTGTTTTACTGCTGGTAGTAGACATATCTATTGTTTTAACAGTCAAGGGAAGAAGAAGAAGAAACGATGAGTTGGTTTTTTTTTTGTTTTTTACGATGGTAAAAAGATATTTACTTATTTTCCTTTTTGTTTCAGTTTTTTTTTCAAATTTAATTAATTTCATTCTTATTTATTAATTCTAAATGACATTTTTGTTAATATGAATTTTCACTTTGGTTTTTTAGATTTTTTACAAAAGATTAGTATTATTCTAGTAAATTAATTTTGAAGGTATTATACTAGCAATTAACTTAAAAATTAGTATCATTCTAGTATAATAGCACTACTATATATTATAAAGGTTTTGGAATGATTTACAACTAACTGTTATCGAACTAAGCCATCAAACAACTAGTAACTTCCCGAAGACTAAAGCTCTTTTATAGAGAAACTAAGATTTTACAATCAACCTTGACCAAACCTAAAATAAAAATCCAAACTAATACAAAGAGAAAATTTAAACATGCATTCTAGCAAACACAAATTGCCTCCAAAATTTATTGAATCTTGGAGAGCCTTCCAAAATGGCAAACCGTAGAGGACGAGAAAATCCCTCAATGATTAACGGTTCCTCCTATAGCGGATTATGACTACCTCACAGCGAAAGTTTTTCTAGGAAATCAAATCGGCAAAATGTGATCTAGGGCGAAGTCAATTAGATCCTGACACTTTTCCTGGTTGTAATCTTTTTCTTCCAAATTGGATATTTATATATATAAGATTTTAAAATAAGAATGGACTTCGGGTCAACGCATTTTTTTCCATCTCTTTTGGGCCAGACCTGTAGCCTCATCGTTATGCTCAAGGAAAGCAGAGATGATTTTTATGGAACGAAACTACACTAATGAGGTCTTTCATCACTAGACCATGACTTGCATTCAAGAATATTAAGTGAATTGTGAAGTACATCAGACTGATTATATGGAGCTACTCGCAATTATAGACAAGTCCGACGATTGGAGGACCTCATACAATCCACTCACTATTTAGTGAGTTTTTTTTGTGAGAAAAATTTAGGGTAAATATCTAGTAAAAGAAAACAAACAAAATGAGTAACATAGAGCATCTCCAATCCGGTATCTCCCTCCATTAAAATAATAATAAAAAATTAGAAAGTATAAGAGAGAAGAGGAGATTTGAGAGACTCTAGTCTCTAAACTAGATACCCATTTAATGTTTGTCACTTTGTAATTGGTTCATTTTTTATTTTTAGATTAAAAATTAAATATAGAATTAAATTAAATTAAAATATTAATATAATATTGTTTAGATATTCTATTGGGTATCCAAACCAATAAAAGTGCTCTTAGAAAAAAATGTGACAAATACTCGTCATAAATACCAAATGTGTCATTTCCTTCGTTTTTCTTTTGTGTATCTCATTTCAACACAAACTCTTTGGCAAGAGACATTGCGAGAAGTGTTACACGTAAAGGCAGATTGAGATCTTACTTATCAATTGGTGGTCTGGCTTGGTTATACTCAATGAAAGTGGAAGAAAGCCGGTGATTCTTTTTTGAGTTTCTTTTAGTTGTGTATTTGTGATCTGTTTCTAAGAGCCTCCTCTCTGTTTTTTTCTTTATTTCTGTTGGAACATGGATCTATCGATCTTTGATATTAATCCAACTTGATGAAAAAAAAATAAAAATACCAAATGTGTCATGAAAAAGACAAGGTTGAGGTTGGGAAAACGTTTTTAATCATTAGTCAAGTGGTGATCTGTCCATCTTTGCGGCATTTCCACTAGAATTCGATTCTAGCAAATTACGTTACTCCGCATAGTATAGATTGGGCTATGGCCTATGGGTCGGATGTTGTTGATGTAGTCCCAAATAATGTGAGAAAAAAATGTTCAAGGTTGAGGTTTAGGGCCATTGACTGAGGAAAAAAAAATCCAAAATATGAAGAATCTAATCTTTACGTTAAGCTTCAAACTCGTTAGGTGTCACACAGAATCTCCAACCTGGAAATTTGTATAATAGATGCGTTTGGTTTTTATATCACTAGAGATGAGAGACATCATGTGATTCTCAGGAACATTGTGCAAATATTCTTTAAGTAAGAAAGAAAACAAAGTCAACTCTCACAGACTAAACTCAATTAGTGTCAAAACTCCAACGGTTAACTTAAATATAAAAAACACACTACAGAAAATAGAAGAAATAAACAACATTATACAGACACTAACTCTAAGATAAAGCAAGATGTATTTAGTTTTCTAAAGAAACAACAAAAATGAAGCGATATCATCGAATATAATAATCTTCTTCGACCAAAAAAATATGAAAGTGATACAAAAATAAATAAAAAACACAAAAGATAAAATAATAAGAGAGCTTACATAACAAACACAGTAAGAACTGTAAACAAGTCTCAAAAGAGTCAACAATATAACAAATGAGAAACCAAAAAAGTACAAACGATGAAATATCAAGTAAAGAGAATCAGCAATGGACCATCATTAGGCAATGGCAGGCATATCCTTAAGCCATGCGTCTAAAGGCTTACCAATGGAGTAAACAATGAAACCAATCTCCCTTAGCTTCTGAAGATTCATAATGTTTCTTCCATCAAACACGAAAGCCGGTTTCTGCATGTTGTCAAAGATCTTCTGGTAATCCAAGTTCTTGAATTCATCCCACTCGGTCAAGATACAGATACCGTGCGCATCCTTAGTTGCTTCATACGCGTCCCAAGTAACGCTCACTTGTTTCACAGTGGTTGGGCTCATTGGCTGCAAATGTAGCGGATGGTCCCAATCAAACTTGTTCATGGATAAATCCCTTTGGATCTGATCCTCAGTAACTTGCGGGTCGTAAATGCTTAACCTTGCTTTATCTTCTAAAAGTCCCTTGCACACGTCGATGGCTGGAGTCTCCCTTGTGTCTCCTGTGTCTTTCTTGAACGCAAAACCGAGAACCGCAATCTTCTTGTTGGATACAGAGTTGAACATAGAGGAAACAACACGGTTCACGAACCGACTCTTCTGGTAGTCGTTAATCTTGATGACTTGCTTCCAGTACTCAGCCACTTCCGGGAGTCCGTTACATTCACAGATGTACACAAGATTCAGAATGTCCTTCTGGAAACAAGAACCGCCAAATCCAACACTCGAGTTCAAGAACTTAGAACCAATTCTCGAGTCTGTACCAACCGCGAAAGAAACTTGCGTAACATCAGCACCCGTAGCTTCACATAAAGCTGACATAGCGTTAACAGATGAAATCCTTTGAGCCAAGAAAGCGTTTGCCGCAAGCTTAGAAAGCTCAGCAGACCAAAGATTAGTAGTAATGATTTGACCTTCAGGAACCCAATGTGCATACACATCTTTAAGCGTCTGAACCGCTTTAAACCCTTCTGTGGTTTCTCGGCCTCCGATAAGAACCCGGTCCGGGTTAAAAAGATCCTTAATCGCGGTTCCTTCCGCTAAAAACTCGGGATTCGAAAGAATCTGAAACTTAATCCCTTTACTGTTATGCATCAAAATCTTCTCAATAGCTTCAGCTGTTTTAACCGGAACAGTCGATTTCTCAACCACAATCTTATCCGAAACCGAAACATCGGCGATCATTCGGGCAGCGCTTTCCCAATAAGTCAAATCCGCAGCTTTACCAGCACCAAGACCTCTAGTTTTAGTCGGGGTGTTGACCGATACAAAGACTATATCAGCTTCCCTCACATGCTTCTCAACATCAGTGCTAAAGAAGAGGTTCTTGCCACGGCATTGCTTCACAACATCGTCTAGACCAGGCTCGTAAATCGGAAGCTGATCACTGTTCCATGCGTTGATACGTGGCACGGAGATATCAACCACTGCTACTTCAATGTCAGGACATTTTAAAGCAATCACTGCCATTGTTGGTCCACCAACATATCCAGCTCCAATACAACAAATCTTCACCATTTTCGCCTTTTCTGTGAGATAAATCAAATTTCACAAAGTCAAGAATTTTTATTCATATATCAAACCCAACAGAGAGATCATTTACAACAGATCTTCACCATTTCTGTGTAAAAATCAATTTTAAAAAAATTTAAGAACTTTGATTCATAAATCTAAACAAACAGAGATTTCATTTATTGCATAATAAAGTGGCCTTTTTTAAAAAAATCAGATCAAATTGAAAAAGAAAGAAAGAAACAGGGACCAAAATTCTAAATAATTTAGATCGTTTATAAACAAACAAAAAAAAACAGAGTCAGATCTTAAATCAGAACTTAACTAATAAACAAATTACATCAAGAAATCGTTAACAATTCAATCACAAATCTAGACTTCATTTCATAAACAGAAGATAAATTTCAAAATTAGGACAAAAATACATAAGATCCATTGTTTTTTTATATCAGAATTATGAAATTAGGAAAGTCCGATCTAAGATCGAGAATCACCGAACCATGATTCAAGCGAGATTAACAGATAATTAACGAGGAAATTTACGAAATCGTAAAGAAGAGATAGAGATTTGCATAATCGACGTTAAATATTACCTCTGGAGAGATATGCAGTTAAATTCGCTTCGGTGAGAAATGAGACTTTCAGACACAACAAATTAGTGAGGACATCGGTCAGAGTAAAGCGGCCTTTTATAAGACGTGTATTTCCGATTTTACCCCTGACACCGACCAAAGAGAGAGAGACTCAAAACGAACCTACAGGTTCGGTTTATGGTGTGGAGCCACCGTTCATTGCATTTTACATCTGGCATTATTATTCTCTTTCCAAGAAATGAGGGTTATTATTGGATCAAATATTCGAATGACTTTATGAAAAGAAATGAGAGCTGTATGACTTCTATCTAATCTACATAACCTTCATTTAATTCACATATGTGATATTCTCATTTTAATCTTGATTTTATTTATAAAAAAAAAAGTTAGCTCCAGCATTTGACCCCGACGACGACGATTTCGTCATTTGACCCCGACGAATCTCCGACGATGATGACACAAAGCTGCTGCGAGCTTCCTCAGACGAGCCTTCTCCGTCGCCGGTGATCTTCTTTCCTTTTCTCCTGTCATACAGTTCCGAAATTTCTTCCTCCCTCTTCTCCAAAATCCTCAAACTCCTGCGCCATTAACGATGAGGTGAGTGGATCCGCTTTCAATCTCTTCAATATGTTGTTTATGAGTTTTAATCTCTTTAATATAAGTGTTATATATGAGTAATAGCTTAAATTCGAGTTTGGATTTGAGCCATTTTCAAATCTTGTTTTGGAATTCGTCGATCGGATCTGGGATTTGGGTAGAATCGCAGTTACTGTTGGTAAAGTAAGTTCGAAAGTTAAACTGAAGTTAAACTATGCTACAGGGTTAAAATAAGTTAAACTATGTTGCAGGAGTTAAACTAAGTTAAACTATGTTGCAGAAGTTAAACTAAGTTAAACTATACAGACTATAGACTGATTTTTTTTATTATTTGTTTGCAGGGGACAATGACGCTCATTTATTTTGATTATGGTGGATATTATTCACATAGGAGAGATGTTGTTAAATGGAATCCAAGAGAAGTTCAAATATATTCTATATTTACTTATGGAGGTGCGGAGGAATTCACTTACTCATCGTTGCTTGAGAAAATTTGTAGAAAAGTGAATGTAGCCGACGCGAAGAGGCTGAAATTAAGTTACATTCATGGAGTATTGCAGAGAGTATCATATATCTACGAGGATACATATGGTTATGTGAAAATAAAAAGCAAGTTGTTTTGCACGTCGAGGTAGTGGAAGGTGTTGAACAAATCCGGAAAAGTTCACAAGCTTCAAGACATGAGATATCATCTGGTAAATCAAGTAGAGTTATGGGAATTTGTGACGATGTTAGGAATGATGCTGGAGATAATGTTGATAGAGTTGGTTGGTTACCAGAAATTGGGGAATCATCAGAAAGTATTGTTGGATGGGATATTATTCCTTGTAATCCAGATATTGGAAACAATGAATTGGGTGTCGATGATTATGAAGGTACACATGTTGATTTGGATGTCGGAGACTATCGAGGTACAATTGCTTATCCGAATGTGGATAACTATCAAGGTTCACCTGTTGTAGTACCAGATAAGGTTGTGGATGTTGTAGAGGTTGAATGGGATGATGGTAATGATATGAGGGTAAAACAAGAATTTGATAGTAAGCGCGAAGTCCAAGATTTAGTTGATAGAGCTGTACACAAGCATTGCTTCGAGGTCGCTACGATCAAGTCAACACGTAAGTTGTTAGTGTATAAATGTCGAGGTATTGGTTGCAAATGGTCAGTACGAGTTGCAACGGAAAAGGGTTCAGATCGTTGGTATGTTAGAACATACAACAAGATGCATACATGCTCTTGGCTAATTACGAGTACAAGCAACATTTTAAAAAAGGGAACACCGCAATTAGTTGCATCAGTTATGCATGAGGATTATCCGGATGAATATGAAACTCCAACCCCAAAAATGTTGATTGGTTAAGTGCAAATAAGGCTAAGTTGTAAGGTCTCATATAGTACCACTTTGAAAGGGTAAAAACTAGCGGTAGCTGACTTGTGCGGCAGCCCAGAAGATTGCTATAAAATGTTGCCTTCTTATTTGCACATATTGGAAAAGATGAATCACGATACCTTAACACGGCTGGAATGTGGTGAAGGAAACAAGTTTAAGTATGTTTTCTTCGCATTGGGTGCTAGTATAGAAGGATTTAAAGTAATGCGGAAAGTTATCATTGTGGATGGGACTTTTCTTAAGACCGTATATGGTGGAGTTCTTATTGTTACAACTGCTCAAGATCCAGAGCATCACAATTATCCTCTTGCTTTTGCCGTAGTAGAGATGAAAAAGTTGGAGGTGGTTTCTCCAAACGTTGAAAACGGTTGTGCCAGATCACCCTGAGCTTGTGTTCGTTTCTGACAGAAATAAAAGCATCATAAAAACAGTAGGGGAAGTGTATCCCAATGCTAAGTATGGATATTGTTTGTGGCATATGTTTCAAAATGTGAAATCACGTGCTTATGGCGTTAACAAAAAAGAAGTTGTAACCCAGTTTAGAGAATGTGGTCGGATTTACACAGAGGTTGAGTTCCTCCGAGTTTATCATGAATTTAGGATAAGGCATCCTAAATATGCTGAGTATCTAGATGAAAGTGTTGACGATTGTAAGTGGGCAAGATGCTATTTTCCAGGAGAAAGATACAACATATGCACCACCAATTCTGTTGAAAGTATCAATGGTGTGTTCAAAGATCAAAGAAAATACTCGTTGCTACCATTGCTTGATTCGATTATTACCAAGATTTGTGAATGGTCCAACAAGCATAGGAAGGCTGCCGCGGAGGTACCACTTACACAAAAACTAGTACCTTCTGTGTATATGTTATTGCACACGAGATGTGAGATTGCAAAGAAGCTACCAGGAACTGAGCTAAACAGTTTTATGCTCGAATACACGGTGATTGGAGAAGATGGAAAACATCACATGGTTGATCTGAGAAACAAAAGTTGTAGTTGTAGGCGTTATGATATAGACAAATATCCGTGTGAACATGCGATTGCTGCAAATATGTTCTACGCAAAAATGTCAGAGGTCGATCTACACGAGTACTGCTCACGTTATTATTTTTCTGAGAATTGGGTGACGGCATACTGTAAGACCATTTATCCTGTACCGAATATATCTGTGTGGGAAGTGCCTACTCATATTTTTGGTAGATGCGTTCTACCTCCAGATTACCCAAAAAAAAAGAAGAACTCAAGAGGCTAGGTTTTTGTCAGTTGGGGAACACCGAGGAAGACAGAGATCCCGAGGACTTGGAGGTTACTTTAATATGTCGACTTAATTTATTTATTTTAATTTGTTGAAATAAGACTTGTGGTTATTTTTGTTGTTGGTGGATGTGTATTTGATATATCAGATATAACTTCTTAAATCAAGTAAACTATATCAAATTTAATATTATCAAGTTAAACTGCTGTTAAACTATGTTAAACTAAAGTTAAACTAATGTTCAGCTACAGCTAAACTACTGTTAAACACGGTCATATTCTTAACGGTTTAACAAAAAATAATTGCCACATATGGTTAAGCTTAGTTAATTACCACATATGGTTAAGCGTGGTAAAAATAAATTTTAAAAATAAATGATATATTATGCATGTTCACCTACATATCTCGGTAAAAAACCATATACAATGTATGTTACTTAGCTATTAGTCTCATATCAATGTAAAAATAAAACATAACTTCTATTTAATATACATAGCATCATAAAACCATTTTAAATGTGTTAAAATACTAATTCTGTACAGTAAACTAGAGAAACTCATTTTAAATAAGGTTAAACTAGGTTTTATGGTTTCAGTATGAAAGTTAAAATATGTATAAAATTGTTAAACTAGAAAACTAGTTATACTAGGCAGTTAAACTATATAAAAATATTAAATGGAATGACGGCGCCATTTTTTTATGGAATGACGGTGCAGTATTTTTGTTATAGAATAACGGCACCAGTTTTTTTGCAATGGATTGACGGCGCCGTTGAATTTTATATTATATGTAATAACATTGTTAAACTACAGTTAAAAAACATCATCGTTAATTTGAAAAAGTGAAGCAATACAATATCAAAATTAAGCACTTATGCCTTTTGTTTCTTGCTAGCCCTCCCGCCTCTTCCTCCTCTTCCTCCTCTTCCACCTCTACCTCCTCGACCTCCTTTTTCCCCAGTGTACGGAGTGCTCAGGTGTTTGGACTGCTTCCGTTTCCTCTTTTTACCTAAACCTTCCTCCTCATTCTTAGGAGGATTGTACGTAAACACGTCATGAGGAGGAATCCAAATAACCATGGCAGTTTGAGGATCTACAACTACACAAATAGTTGAAATGAAGGTAAAGTAAAGCAAAATGACTAGGTTCAACCATATACAAAACAAAAGTTAACTTCCTTACCATATTCATGAAGTCTATCGACGGTAGCACCAGCAGTTGCAAAAGCATTTGCACTTGAGCCACTAAAATAAGACCAATCTGTATAATCTACTGGACCATGAGGAGTAGAATCATCATGGTCCATTGTCTCGGGCACAACAGTGACTTCCGCCTCCTCTACAGCTGCGCGTGCCTCATCATCCTCCTCCTCCTTACCCACCTCTACCTCCTCGACCTCCTTACCCTCATCATCCTCCTCTTCTTCTTCCTTCTCCTTATCCTCCTCCTACTCCTTCTCCTTATCCTCCTCCTCCTCCTCCTCCTCCTCCTCCTTACCCACCTCTACCTCCTCGACCTCCTTACCCTCCTCTTCCTTCTCCTCCACCTTATCCTCTTCCTCCTCTTCATCACCATCATCACCCATCTCCATAACTTTTTTCCAGCCGCTTTCAAATTATAATTAGTCATACTCTCATCAACAGTTAAACTAGATAAACACATTCAGATTATTTGAAAAATTTAACTTACATCTCCCAGGACTCTCGTTGTGAAACTCTTGCTCCACAAAAGATGGTTCACCACTCTTGGATTTCTCTAGGTTTTCAATCCTACTTGTTAAACCACCAACCTTATCATTCAGTTCACCAACCTTACCATTAAAGGTTTTGAACCCTTCCATCATTGCCTTGGCCATTTCTGTAATGGATTCATGAAGGTCGGGAGGTGGGACTTGATCATTAATAGCAGGAGGAGCATAATCACAATCAATATTAGCAGTAGCAAGAGTAGGATGGTTTCTATGAGCCAGATCTCTTTCTAAGAGATCCGTCCACAATATAGTCTCACCATTCGCTAGAATGGTGGTCCAACCATCAACTACCATGTCATACTTTAAATCATCCTCTTCACCCATGATTTCCGCCATCAGATCCCACTCCTCACTTTTAGCCACCAAGATGCTTTAAATTTCCTGTGACATATAGTTAAACTCTACTTAAACTCTACTTAAACTCTAGTTAAACTCTAGTTAAAATCTAGTTCAACAACACATGTTAAACTCAAGTTACACTCTAGTAAAATTAAAGTTAAACTCTAGTTAAATTAAAGTTAAACTCTAGTAAAATTAAAGTTAAACTCTAGTAAAATTAAAATTAAGCTAACCGTGGAATTCCTGAGACCTTTGTAGATGTCTCCCAACCCGAAACCCTTTGTGCTAAAATCTTTGAACCTTCCCTCGCACATCCTAGGGCATTGGTCTTCGCATGGGACTTTCTCTCTAAAATGCATCTTCAAATTAGGAATGGCTTCAAATGGGAGTAGCTGTACATAACACATAGTTTAGCACGTAGTTTAACATATAGTTTAACATATAGTTTAACAAATATTTTAACTAGTTTAACAAATTTAAATGTACCTCAATTGGCAATATAAATCCTGGCAATGTCGTATTTAGCCTGACAATACCCTTCATCCGCTCACAGATATTCAGGATCTGGGTTTCACAATCCTCAAATGTGAAACGTCCCCATGGGAAAGTCTCACATTTGGGTAAATCATCAACGATCCTTAGAAGAAACGAATCTATTGGTCCTGCGACCTTCGTTTTACCCTTAATCACTATGGCAAGAAACCACAAAACAGCCATCTTCACTCTATCCTCTAAAGGACTCATCGAGGGCAGCTTAGTCTCCACATACTCCACCCAAGGCTGAGCATCCTTCCCGAAATATTTACTGACAAGTCGCTTTTCCCCGAGATTTTTATAGTTCTTCGGGTATTGGTGGTAGTAAAATCCGCAGAGAAGTCCATGTTCCCTAAGACCGTACCTTATAGGGACTCCGATTACAATAAACCACATTTGTTGTGGCTTCTTTGTCTTCACCAACCTTTGGATGAAGCTCCAAGCACCCATGACCTTCCGGTTGTTCTCCGTATGCATATGGAAGATGTGCTTAAACTGGGGATGTCTCAGGAACTACCTCAGCACATTTCCGTCAAGCGTCCTTATGTATTCGACACACCTATGCGGATCACATCTTGTACCAATCTTCGGAAACTTTGCCAATTGGCTAGGCTCAAAGAAGAACCCCAAAGGCTGTACAGGTACCTACATTCAAAACAGTATAATAAGTATTTGAACGACACTTTAACAGTACTTTAACGATAGTTTATCTTGAGTTTAACTTGAGTTTAACGCGTGTTTAACTTTAGCTCTAATTTAATAGTTTTTAACTTTATTTTACTGTAAGTTTAACTCTAGTTTAATATTTACTAGTAGTACTTACCATTTCTCCCTCAACACCACCACTCGATGGGCCAACTTCACGAAAAGGCTGCAAGGAAAAAGATATATAAACATGTTAAAAAAGCTGCAAGTTTAACTCTATTTTAACTCTACTACTTACTATTTCTTTCTCAGCACCACCACTATATGTACCCGATTGGCCTACTTCTTGAGAATGCTGCAAGAGAAACGATATAAAAACATGTTAAACTAGTTTAATTACATGTTAACCCAATTCTTAATTACTAATCGTAATCAAAAAATTCAAAAAATCTTACCCTTTGCATTTTTGTTTTTCGTCGATTTCTTTTTTTTCTTCAAATGGGAACTATTTCCACGTTCGGTTGTGTTTACCAACTCTACTCTATCTACTGGATCTTTAGGACCTTCAACATTTGCATTTCTCG
>CM051378.1:6681118-6709556 GCA_028015245.1 Cardamine occulta
GATGCATCATTGGCTTTTCTAACCAACAACCGGTTCTTCTTCTTAGTCTCTTGTTCAAATTCTGTAATTCTATGATGAAAATTCAGAAAAATTGTGTTTTGATTCAGTTCCGATACAAGTTTCAAAACAGAATCAGTTGTCTGAACATGCCACTATTGTTGAGGAATTTAGTTAACATACACAAGACGGAATAAGTTAGCAAACAAAACCCTTCTGAAACAAAATAATGTTTCAGAGACCCATTAGTAATCTTTCAGAGATTAAAGCATTTCATATTTGTAATAATTTCTATAATCTATATGCCTAAAATAAATCACTCAACAAACACAATAACGACATAAGCTAACAAGAAAAAAAAACAAGTTTTCAAAACAAAAAAAAAGAATTAGATTTAATAGAAAATCATGAATGAATGTTTCAGAGGCTAGGGTCAATTATTACACCTGTGAAAAAAACATAATATTTGAACTGGAGTAGTTGGGAAAGTCAACATTTTTAAATACGTTTCACTACTCTTAAAAGAGTCTAAAACAGCTCCACAACCAAACTCTATGACTCATAACATTTTCACCAACTATTCTTAAATCTTAACAAATGCATGAAAAGCACCCGACATGAGCAGAAAACCTTGAACATAAGAAAAAAAAAATCAGACACACAAAAAAAACAAAAGAAAAGAAAAACAAATCAGTATACAAACCAAATGACAAAAGATCCTTAATGTATTTAATCAAATTGGTTGATTTAGATTCAACGTGAAAAGATGATAAACTGGAGTTTATCACCTCGATCTTTGAGTATTTATAAAGCTTTTGATATCCACCATCATATTCTTCACAAAACAGATACTTCAGATGAATACATAAACATAAAGTCAAAGTTTGACTTCGTGATCTTTGAATAAGTACATGACTTAGCGGCTCTATAACACGACAGTCATGGATATGTACGCTCTCATGGATACTGTACTGTCATAACCAATGCAAAAGCTGATATCGTGAAGCAAGGCAACGCATATCGGAATCTGCAATACAATTGGCATACTATTTTTTGAGATTCCACAATATCCATTCCAATAAATTCTTAACAGAGGAGTAAGAATACACACCTGCCAAAAATGGAGTCTTGGGAGAACACGTTTGGATATTTGTCTGCCGGCTGATTTTTAGAGAGCATTGAAAGGCATTAATTAGAAGAACGCTAGAAAGCTAAACATGAATGAATAGGCAGGGAAATTGCAGCAAGGCGAGAGAGGTGTACACATGAAAAGCTTCAAGCATTTAGAATATAAGAAATGGCAACGTTTGGAGAGCTAGGAAAATATAAACTTAGAAATGATCAACTTACCTGCGCTAAGAAACAGGGCCAATGATCAGTCCAATACCCCCAAGCAGTCAAAACATATAAAGGTATGTACCTAAACATGAAACCAATCCAGCAGTCACCTCTTGACCAGTCTCAAGGGGGCTTTAAGAAGCAAACTGAGCAGTAGAAAAAGACAACAATGTGCCCCTATCTGGCTCGTTGATACTCTTCTGGCTCGATGGCATCTGAAAGGGTGCAGCCGCCTCTTATCTCAATGGTTTACTAGGGCTTAAACACCTAGCTCTACAACAAGTTGTCCGCTTAGTTTCATTTGGCTTTTTAATTTTTTTTTGTCAATGAAGCAATGTACCCCTAAAGCTCTTGTAAATTACAATCTTTTACTATTGGTAATATTATTCACAATTTATCAAAAAAAAAAAAAAAAAGACAACAAACCCACATGAAACATGCCCTCACCAGTTTATATATAATTTGCCCTTTTCTAATCCTCTCAGTGAAATTAACAATTTCGTCACTTTTTAAAAATATCTACAACTCAACAGTAACAACAAAACCATCTAATCATAAAAAAAAAGAGAAATAGATGAGAATCAAATTTGGCGTTCCATGCTTCTGATTTTTAAAGAAAACATTGCTACTCTTCGTAAGTAGAAGAGATTAGTGGTAAACAAAACAAAAATTACATCTTCAATGGGGACTCAATTTGTTGAACGTAATTGATATCAAAAAATCAGATTGCGAGGACATAATTCTGGGATTCGTGCAGCCATTTTCCATGTTGTTGAGGCCGGATGGTCCTCATCAAATCGGACTCCCAATATTAGATTGCTGAAATCAGGTGAAACAATCAAAGAGCTAATTATAAGGAATTCTCCATGATCGAGGAACACTAATCTGTACGTTGATGGATTCTCTTACGGAGAAAGACTATTAAATTTTGCTTGCGTAAACCGTAATTTGCTTTTATGTAAGCCAGGTTCCTCTTCAGATCGCTGCGACACAATATAGCCACCAGAAAAACTATAAATTAACATTGCTTAAGACTGGAGAATTGCTTAAGACTCAAGTATGTGGAGAGGAGTCGCTCCATATTGATTACATCGACCGGCAAGGCATAATTCTTTGTCGCCAGAAAATACAGCACAGCGACAACAACACCTAACTATCGCAGCCGAACCAGGTTCAAGTCTGATGTTTAAAAAATAAAACAAAACAAAAAGATTTGCCAACACCTTCAACAACACGACAAAACCTCATCTTGAAGAGACAAAACATTCAAGTTGTTTCTCATCAAATATTAGGTAGTAATAATACTCCAAAATCCATCCCATAATCCAGCAATCTGACAAAACAAAACAAAACTCTTCTGATGCCCTCCGCTCATGTCATATAGCCAAGAGTAGATTCTCGAACTGAAAATACCATGTCTCCCGAATAAATAATATGTAGAAAAACATATCCACTGAACGAACCCTTTTTAATCACAGTAAGAGAATCCAATGCATATCACTTCGTTAATATCTCTCAAGAGAATAAACCCTATTGTCACCGAAGAACATATATAGCTCTCAACAAAAACCTATAAAAAGAACCGAGAAACATCTTCAAAAAAATTCATGATCACAATCGCCTTCACCTTTTACCATCTAGGGTTTATTTTAGGTTTCGAAAAAACTAAACATATTTATAAGAGATACAGAACTCATCTAGGGTTTTAAATTTAGACTGACATTATTATAAAAGGCCATATTAATTTTTCTAGTCCATTATGATTTTAATATGTATATATTTTTGGGCTCTAATTTTATCTCGGTCCATAAAACATTAACACACATGGCATGGGTTTAAAAACGGCAATATTAATATATTAATGGGCTTTAAAAGCATAAATACGTAACTGGATCGTGATCCAATATAGAATGTAATGGGTTTCAAAATTAAAATCGGTCCATCAAAAACTAAGACACATGGCATGTACCTTGCAAAACCACGAATCGAAAGGTGACACATAGGTTTTTTTTTTAAATGATGTGGCAAAATTTATAACTAACTTTGGCTGAGAGCATGACATGTGTACTTTTACTTTTTTTTTTTAATATATATATATATATATATAGATTTTATTGTCTTACTATTTTCTAAATACAGTACTAAAACCTCGATAAGATTTTTGTATTATTATGTTGATTATATTTTATTAAATTGAATTATTATTTTACTAAACTTTAATATAGCCCCCTACATTTCTAAACACACATTTATTAAACAAAAATAATGAATATAACAAAAGACTATTGGTTTATAGTATCCTCTAAATTTCGATATTTTAGTATAAATTATGTTATAGAGGTATCCTCTAAAGCGTGCTGATTTATTAATGGGGAATTTAGAAAAATAAGTAAATTTTAAGTTTTAATTTGAGATTCGGGTAGTTTTAAGTTTTTGTAAGTTTTTGTTTTTATCTCTCTCTCCTCTCTCTATCTCTCTCTCTCTCTAAAAACTACACATTTGTTTCCTAAAAACTACCCTATAAACTACCCATTTCCCATATTTAAACTTAAAACTACCCAAATTCCATATTAAAACTTAAAAACTACCAATCTCCTAATTACCCTTTATTAATACTTCAAAAGGATAAGAAATAAAAAATTGTTAAAAATAATTATCTATTAAAAATAAAAATTTGTTATGTAATCCATATTTGGTAATGGGACCATAATCCAAATTTTATTTTTTAATAATGCGAACATGTGGACGAGAAAAACAAATCAAAATGTTTAGCCTTCTTTCACGCGCTACGTTCTTTTAAAAATCACATTTCGGTTAAAACAGCGTTTTTGGTGGGTTATATAGTCCACACTTTTTTGGTTCACGCGCTCTACGCGCGAATGATGAGCGTGTGTATTGTTACAGTAGTGTGCTCCGACAATCAGTGTTTGGTAATGGGCTTTGAATTTTAAATTAAACCGAAATTTTAATTATTTGAAATTTGAATTTATAGCCCACTGAACTATGATTGGACTATAATTATTTAATTAAAGCAATAGGCCCATATCTATTAGAATTTCATTTTTAACATCAATTACTTTATTTTTATTCATTAATTAATGTTTTCATATTTTGATAGTTCTACATATATATATATATATATGTATATATATATATATATTCTATTTTGAGGCTTGAACAAAATTATACTTTCAAATCTGATTTGCTAATAAATTTTTGATTAATTTAATAATATAGTAAATATGTATAAACCAATATCACTCTTTCGGACTTTCTGTTAGTTTTCAAAATATTTGTTTCCTACAAAGTCTTCAAAATATATAAATAATTTTTGGCAAGAAAAATAAACTATATTATACTAGTAGGATCTTATATATAGAGTTGATGACATATAAAAATATCATCTTTTTAATAATTTGAATATACATAATTACATATATCGATGTGTTCTCATGCAAAAGAAAATTCATCCTTACTTCAAATCTCCACAACTTCATTTTTAACTAACAAAATATCTATTTTCTAAAAGTATAAACTTCATGTTTGGTAAATTAGACACATAACTGTGTTTTCAACAAATAAATTCTAAAACTCAACAACATAAAATGTACAAGATGATAAAATGTTTATCAAGTCATCTCAGCATCCTAGTATTGTAAAAAAAAATGCAAACGAGAAACTTTTCTTTTGCATTCATACTTTGTATATGAGCTTTTATTTTATATTATATTATAATGGTTCATAAATCTTTAACCACAAATAAAACAGATCAAGTAACGTTAATTGTTTTTTTTTGTTTCCGGAGTGTCAAATTCAAAAGATAATCAAACTGCTAATCGTGGAGTCGAAGAGAGAATTGTGAAGTAGTTTCTAGAGGGTTATCAGCGTCAAAATATGATGTTAATAACCGATGACAATGCGTTCGCATACCTTTTCGACCATTGTATCAGTAGGTAAGATGTTACTGCATTTAAACACACATCAAATTTAAAAAAATGTCAGTAAAGCATAATATTCTTTTTTATTCAACAACAGGAAGATTATTTATTTCGCAATTAGATAATAACTTGCGCTTCACATTTAGACTAATTGGGCTAATGGAGCTTAGTTTTCAATTTGAGGCCCACCAAATTTAAAAAAAATGTGAAATTTTGTTTGTTAGAGTTTTGGATATGCATATACATATATATTTATTTAAAAAATATATGAAAATAAAGAGATGTGAAAAATATATGAAAATAAAGAGATGTATACATTAATTTAAAATGGAAAGAAATAAAATGAAAAAGTAATGTAATGATGTTTACAATAAAAATTTAACAAAATTGATAAACCGGATATAGCTAAATATCAACAAATGTTATCATATTTCTGCATGCAAATGTTGTGCATTGGCTGATGTAGGTAAGGAATGGGAGACGGGTATGTGTCGTCCGACATAAAAAAAAATTTCAGATTAGTATAATCTTATAAAGATTTTTGATAATGCCTTTATTGACAATTCAATTTTATTAAAGAATTTACAAACTTCTATAATTTGTCCAGGGTGAAAATAATTTCTAGATTCATCATTTGATGTTATGTATATATAGTTCATGACTTCATGCTAAGTAACTTGACGAGTATAGTGTTCATATTTACACATGTTCGTATAAGTCTATGCTTGCTTTATGTTGTTTTGACGTTGCTTGTGATTTTATATAATTAATGGTACGTAGAATTGTTTGTGTCAACAAATTTATATATTTCAATAGAACATTTATCCTATATATTTCTTTTGAACATGTTAAGAAATAATAACGCCGAGGAAACGAGCCCCATGGCGTTTGGGATATTAAAAGCTACCATATTTAAGCAATGATTATAGAGTTTAATAAAGACTAAAAAGCACGCCACCAATTAGTATAATCCCGATTGAACTATGGTTTATGGAGATTGCCGGTCTGCTTTAAGAATCATCACAACAACACCAATATGTCTCTTGTGGATCAAATACTTGGCCAAGGAGCAGGTGACATCATAAAAATCTACTTATCATTTTCGTATACAAACTCTTTCTTCTTCTCCTCTACTTCCTAACACTTTTTGAATATGAATCCACAAGTCCATAATAATCTACATGGTTAAGTCACGGTTTAAGTAAACTGTAAACCGTCTCAATTGTATGATTGAACCAAGAACTCTCTCATATATAAAGAGGTTCTTCTTGTAACAAACGATCAAGAGAAGTAACAGAATTTTCACATTTCTTCTGCAATCTTGCTACAACTATCAGTCCTCACCATTTTGTATATATGTAAGACCACAATTAACTGACCTATCATCTCCTTCTCTTTTTTATGTCCTCCATTAGTTTCTAATAACTGTATCAACCACACGCTTCCAGGCTTAGTCTGCTCGATGACCATTCCAGTTTTGTACCTGCGATTTCAAGAGGTCATTGACAGTTTCATCGAGAACGTATCAGAAGAGAAGAACAAGCTACTTGAAGTATTCAAATCCAAGGTTCTCAACAAAATTCCTAGGGCCACCAAGGTAGAGTAGTTCAAGTGAGGTTACAGGAATGAAAGCCAACCTATTATTGTAGTTTTAACTTATTTGATTTAGAAAGGATACTTGGATGTAGTATTCCTAGTACTAAAAATCCGCTTTTAAAGACGGAGTACATACTAATTTAGCACCTCAAAGAATCAAGTTTATCAGAAACAGAATAATTAACATTTGGGAGTTCTTGGACAGAGCTAAACCTATACAAGTATACAGAGCAAGTTCTTTCTATGGACTGCTACTACTATTCCAGTAACTATAACTACAAGGGCTAGCTACAAAATCAAAAGTCTGCAGCTCATACAAAGTTTGACTGAGTTTCATTCCCCTATAGTTTGCACCTTGAAGATTACTGGACTGTAAAATTAATAGCACAAATAGTCACATAAGAAAAGGAAAATGAAAGACGCTATAACGATCTATTCATGTTCCTCGCTGTCACTGTAACATATGCTGCCTGTTTTTGTCTCATGTGCTGCTGCTGTTCCATCAGCCTTTTCATACACTGCTCTCAAAAACATGTTGTCTAGTATATAGTTAGAGATAGACAACCCTAGCAATTACAAAAGACCCAAAGTAGTTCTGAAATGTCTCCTGAAGCAGTCATACTTCATACCAAAAATCCAAAAATCAGGTGAAGCTCGTAGCAGTGGGTCATCACACGATGAAAAAGAATAGCTATCAAATCATGCAAAAAGGTGTGCATATTTTGGAGGAGAAAATAACATGCAGAACTAGATAGTTAAGAGCAACAATCAGATTGGGTAGAGTTTACAGAATAAGATAACATCTATGTTGCAATATCTAATGCATATCATTCATGGAAAACTAACACAAGTATGTGATAGTCATACACTGAAATAGAAAAGCAATCCAGTTCATTACCTTCCAGAGGAATACATTTTTCCCATTCCTTGAAAAGCTGTAATCACACCAACCTTCGGTATTCCTGTATGGCTGGATTCTTGATTGATTTCTATCTAATTCTTTTGAGAAATCTAGCTTGGGTTTGATAGTGAAACTTTGAGGCAACTGCAATAGATTATGGTCCCAGAAAAGCATAAAACCAAGCAAAGAACGTTGGTTTTTATTTTTACACAAGCATGGCAAGAAAAAAGCAAATATCCTTTTTCAAGCTAATACAGCTTGTTCGTACCATATGTAAGCACTCCTTAGTAAAGAATAGAATGCAACAATACAGATCATATCAAAAAGTAACTGCAATATAGAAACTGTCTTGTGAGCCAGGACTTTCATGCGGGTTATAAAGGCTTATATTTGTGTATTATGAAGAAACACCCCCTTTGTTTTTTCTTATCTCTGTAGAGGATATATCCATCCGGAATTTTTCTGCTGGAATTGAGATGAACATGTCGATTATTTCCTCTGGAATATCAAGATCTTCAAGAACCTGCAGGGGAGTAAGGATAAGGCAGGAGGCATACAATCTCATAGACAACGCTCAAGAGTGAAAAATTGCATTGCTCGAGATTCTAGTGCTTAGTTCAAACCTTAAACACACCATCTACATTGCGGCCACCAACAAGAAAAGTGCAACCTGTTCGTTTGCAATCACCAAGTATCTCCAACATCCTTTTGTGGCTTCCTTCATAGTACTTTGGCTGCAAGAAGATAAGTTCCTTATTCTTCTTTGATAGTGTGGAATTGGAAGATATAATAAGGCACTTCAAACGTCTGTGACTTAGTCTAGCATACAAATCTAATTGTAGGTGAAGGAAAGAAACAAAAGAGGATCAGGAAAAGGTTCAGTATTTACATACATTAACAAGCCTTGCTGCAGTGTCAGCGCCAATTACAAAACTGCTTCCTGGGAAGAGCTCAGCTTTCTTGTAGAAGTATGGCTGATTTGATACTATTACCGTCTTTCCTGCCAACCGGACACTAAACCAATATCAAACGATGGCACAAGTAAATAGACATAAACTTTCATTGGAAACAATTATAACTCGAATCTGGATCACAAAATTGATTGGTCTCTCCCTTGGGAAAAAACAATCTGGATCATAAGAATATTGTAACTCAGAGATACCAAAAAAGTGGTGGACGAAATTACAAACATGAACAAATAAAAATAAAGCTCCCGCCTACCAACTGTTTCAAATTGCTTGACACGATCTTTAATCTGTGAAACTGAAAGCGGTGGCTTGTCGGCATTTATTGCGGATATTTCAAAGCATGGATACCCGCCTCCACATAAACTGCAGAAACAAATCTGATTGTGAGATTGTTTACATTTTACTTTACAGAGAAAAAAAACAGTAATCTAATTTGTAGTTTGGAGATACAAAAAATCAATAATGCCATTGGGTTCTCCAAAGTCCAACAATGTAATTAATTCATATAGCTCAAAAGGTGGGGCACAACGAAAGAAATGATCAATTACTAATTACCTTGCTTAACATAGCATATTAGATTTAACTAAGAATTCAACTAAGAAATATAGAGTCAGCAAAGAGTCAAAGAAGATAATAGATACAGAGGATTCAGGTTATACAAAATGATTAGCGTTAACCACCGTTCACCTGAAAGAGAAACAGGTACTCGTCAAACAAATAATAAAGACATACTAGCCTACCTCATAGCAACTTCCAACAGCTTGAGATGACCGTCATGTAATGGGTTAAAAGAACCAGGCAGTATAATCTTTCTGTCTTCATCCAACCCGTAAGCTTCTGCCATATAGGTAGAACAACAGCATTAATACTTATTAGCGGTAACAAATGCAAGATTTAGTTAAAAACATTCCAAGTCAAAATCTTACCCCGAGCAAAAGAATAAATCTTAAAGCAAAATTGCCCATTTATAAGCTGCTCTAGTTCTTGTTCTTCAGTAAACTGGGTTTCAGACTCAGAAGGCACCTCAGACTCGGTCAAGCCAGAGTCAAGTGTGCCAGAAACTTTGCATGCCTTGGCCATAGCCTAAGATAATGAGCAGGAAAGTTTTTAAGAACTCAGTCCATGATGAACCTCAAAGTACAGTGCTTTTATAAAAGTTATACGAGCTGAGGAAAGTAATAGATAAAAACTGGCCCAGACGAATAAAGGGAAATCCTAGGCAGGTACTAGGTTGTAATTAGCTTTGTAACACACCTGGATCAGTGCACAGCTTGACACCTTATCTTCTTCCTCTCGGCTCCGCAGGTTCTAAAATTTTCCAGAATAAGATAAAACACATGAGTAGTTAATATTAAGGAGTAAAGCAAAACGGGAGGAAAATCTTGCAAGCACCTTTGTTAGAGTGACTGAAGATTCCCAGATCCGGTCAGATGCTCTCATAGACAAAAAAAACCTACTCGAAGACAAACAAAAAAAACTATGAGTAATAATAGAAAGCATAATCAGCCATGCAAGAAAATCAAAATTTCCTGAAATAGTTGTCTGGATTACACAACTTATTGATAGCTTACATTACAAACAAACAAATATATTTTCAGAAATGCAAGACCTGTGATCCCCATGCTTTGGACGAGAAGTAGCCAATGATCCCGTAAAACCCACACCAACAACAGGATATCCTAAAACAACACAGATTTACCAACTTACAAAGTCACACTAATCCAATGCAAAGAAGCAGCAACTGTAAAGGTCAAGTACAAGCGAAAATGTGAGGTAAGAACCTGGTTTAGATAGCTTAAGCGCCCGATTATAGGCTAACAAAGCCATCTCCTTGGCCATTGATTGGCTACAGTGTTGGCTTGGAACCTGAGAGAGCGATTATATATATATATATATATATATATATAATCAGTTGATAGTAGGGAAGCCGAAACGATTTGGTCATTCATTGAGGTTTAAGAACAAACCCTGCCGAGTAATTGGACCATAGATACCCTCGAATATGGAACCACAGCTTCCAGAATCGTGTTCGAAGCTCCTGGAACCGACATCAACCAACCTAAAGCCTGTCAATATAGTTTTCGATCACTCAAAACCACAGAGCAATCATCACATACTATCTATACGAATCGTATACATATATATACCAGAGTGGCACCGCCGGAAAGATACACGACGGCCTGTGTCGGCGATGAGTGAATCGCTTCTACGATGCTACGGATCGCAGCCTCTCCCATTGTTGTTTCTCGTCTCCCGTTGATCAATCGTGCCGGAAAAGCAACATTAGTCCCCAAATGTTTCCGTATTAATAATTTGTGCCCCCCAAAATAGTTATGTATGACGCTAAAACCACAATTGTTTGATTTACGACTCTTTGTCCCCCTACTCCCTCGGAGTCGTCGCCGAGAAAATGGGGCCCACTCTCTCTGCGTTTAGGGTTTAGGGCTCTATCCTACACTCTTCACAAGTCGACTTATCGACAATTTATCGTATCACGATAACAATAATAACGACAACGAGGGCCGGACATAGTGTACACGTGTCCCTTATTATACCTTTAACTAAGCAAAACAAATTTTGATCAATTTAAGCGTTTTACCTTTCCTTTTAAAAACAACAAATTCTCCATTTATTTTTTCTTAATTCTTCTTCTTCTACGGAAAATGTAGCCGTCTTAATCTGTTTTTCTTACGAATTAATGAATAATGACAACTTCAAAATAAAATAAAAAGTTAAAATAAGAAAGATGAGCTGTGTTTTTTTTTTTAATTGGTACTATCAATGGTAAAGTAAGATAAAGAGGAGGTGTTACTGTAAAAGAAGCGTCGAGGAATAAAGAAACAAGGAGCGTGGAATCTTATGACGACCTTCTCTAAGTAATACTATTAAACTCCTACTCACTGCTACGAACAATCAACACTTAGTTACTTGAAAATTTACATATTAAATGGTGTTTCCTTGAACTAAATGTTTTGGCCAATCAATGCATATATATAAGATTATGTGGAGTTTCGTTGTACAGCAACAGCATCTACGAATTACAAAATGATAGTATTAGAATCGTAAATACAGATGAATTGGTAGTAGTCTATTGGGAAAAGTTGAGAAGATAGATGAATAGAAAAGGACAAAAACTGTAAATGTTACCTACATTGACACTTGACATATCAATCAAAGGACCAATAAAATACTTTTCAGAGCACAACAATAATCCTGACAAAAGGCATTTAAAAAGGATGTAACTATTTGAATAAGGTTCTGAATAGTGTACTAACATTTTTACATAAGAGATTAGGGATATTTTTGGTAAAAAATGACAGATGTGTTAATTAGTTTATAAAATGGATTAATGGAAACTTGCGACAAAGTATGGGTTAGATCGCCAAGGCTTCTCTTTTGTCCAAACTTTCAACCTCTTTTTTCTCAATCTTTAGTCTTTTCTTTTTTCGTTGAGACTCTTGTCCCAATGCAATAAAACAGAGCTCTCTTACCTTTTGTATTCTTTCTTTCTTCCTTTTTCCTCAACGAGAGTATCTTTTATTCTTTACACTTTACTCTCTACTCCATCACTATCACTCCTCTTCCTCGCTCTCTCTCTCTTTGTACAAACAAAGCCTAAAACTCTCGTCTTTTTGTTTTAATTTGCATCTGAAATGTTGGCCTCGCTGCTTGTTTTCGTTGCTCTTCTCTGTAACTGCATCCCTCATTTGACTGTGAGTGGCCTAAACGACGAAGGCTTCGCGCTCTTGACGTTTAAGCAGAGCGTTCAGGATGATCCTACAGGTTCCTTTAGCAACTGGAACTCATCAGACGAAGACGCCTGCTCGTGGAACGGTGTTACTTGCAAAGAACTCAGGGTGGTGTCTCTAAGCATTCCTAGGAAGAACCTTTACGGTTCTCTCCCTTCGTCTCTAGGGTTTCTCTCCAGTCTCCGTCACTTGAATCTCCGGAGCAATAGGTTTTATGGGTCATTGCCTATTCAGCTTTTTCAGCTTCAGGGACTCCAAAGTTTAGTCCTTTACGGTAATTCCTTTGATGGGTCCTTGTCTGACGAGATCGGTAGTCTTAAGCTTCTTCAGACCTTAGATTTGTCTCAGAATCTCTTCTACGGCTCGTTACCACCTTCGATTCTACAATGCAACAGGCTGAGAACACTCGATGTTAGCCGAAACAACTTCTCTGATTCTTTGCCTGATGGGTTTGGCTCAGCGCTCGTCTCTCTGGAGAAACTCGACCTTGCCTTCAACCAATTCAACGGCTCTATCCCCAGTGACATCGGGAACCTCTCTAACCTCCAAGGAACTGCTGATTTCTCTCATAATCACTTCAGCGGCTCAATCCCACCTGCTCTGGGTGATCTTCCTGAAAAGGTTTACATTGATCTCACTTTCAACAATCTCTCCGGTCCCATTCCTCAAACCGGTGCTCTGATGAACAGAGGACCAACGGCGTTTATTGGAAACACTGGGCTATGTGGTCCACCATTGAAGGAGCTTTGCCCAGGAAATGAACTCGGCCTTAATGCCTCTTACCCTTTTATCCCAAGCAACAACCCACCTAACGATGCCGATAGTAACTCTGAAGCCAAAGAAAAATCAAGTGGTTTGAGCAAAAACTCCGTCATTGCCATTGTTCTATGCGACGTTATCGGTATCTGCCTTGTGGGTTTGCTTTTCACTTACTGCTACTCAAAGTTCTGTTCTTGTAACCGCGAGAACCAGTTCGGATTCGAGAAAGACTCCAAGAAAAGAGCTGCAGAGTGTCTGTGTTTCAGGAAAGATGAATCGGAAACGCTATCTGAAAACGTGGAGCATTGCGACATTGTGGCTCTCGACGCTCAGGTAGTCTTTAACTTGGAGGAGCTGCTAAAGGCGTCGGCTTTCGTTCTTGGGAAGAGCGGAATTGGCATTGTGTACAAAGTGGTTCTAGAGAACGGACTCACTCTGGCCGTCCGGAGATTAGGGGAAGGAGGGTCTCAGAGATTCAAGGAGTTTCAGACAGAAGTTGAAGCCATAGGGAAACTGAGACATCCTAATATTGCTAGTCTTCGAGCTTATTATTGGTCTGTGGATGAGAAGCTTCTCATCTACGACTATGTTCCCAACGGTAACCTTGCAACCGCCCTCCACGGTGAGTCACCCTTTTCTCATTTCAAGATGCATCATTCAGTTACATCATTTTAAGTCATTGTAAATGTGTGTGTGTGTGTGTAGGAAAGCCGGGGATGGTCACTGTCGCTCCATTGACATGGTCTGAACGGCTGAGAGTAGTGAAAGGGGTTGCGACAGGGCTTGTTTATCTGCACGAGTTTAGTCCCAAGAAGTATGTTCATGGAGATCTCAAGCCCAGCAACATTCTCATAGGACAGGACATGGAACCTAAGATCTCTGATTTTGGACTATCACGGTTGGCTAACATTGCTGGAGGATCGTCTCCGACCATACAGTCTAACAGAATCATCCAAACGGATCAACAGCCACAAGAGAGGCAACAACACCATCATAAGAGCGTATCTTCGGAGTTCACTGCTCACTCTTCGTCTGGCTCCTACTATCAGGCACCCGAAACTCTCAAGACGGTAAAACCGTCACAGAAGTGGGATGTCTACTCTTATGGGGTCATTTTACTAGAAGTGATAGCGGGTAGGTCTCCGGTAATGGAGGCGGGGACATCGGAAATGGATCTAGTTCGGTGGATACAGTTATGCATCGAGGAGAAGAAACCATTGTGTGATGTTCTTGATCCTTGTTTGGCTCCTGAGGCAGATAAAGAAGACGAAATTGTCGCTGTTCTTAAGATTGCAATCAGTTGCGTAAATAGCAGTCCAGAGAAAAGGCCTACCATGAGGCATGTTTCCGATACTCTCGATAGATTACCCGTTGCCGGCGATTGAGACATCTAGAGAACATAAAGCTTGTTTTAAAAGATGAAGCTGCAAGCACTTGGAGGATAAGCCTGATGAGACTAATGTGGTTACCGTTTGTTTTGTTTTGTTTTCTTTTTTTTATTTGTCCCAGTCTTGTTGGTAGTTATTAAGATGTCCCTCTCTTCATAATCGTATTTATAGCTTAAAGCTTCCGTTACATCAGATGTTGAATATTAGAACCACAAGTGACATAAACGGTTCGACTTAAAAGCTTAAAAGGGAAGAATAGCTTCGTTTCTTCTTGCGATTCTCAGCCGATCCACACTTTTGACAAACTCCCTATATAGTTTCAAGTTTCAGGCAATTTACAAAAGCGTATTACATAAAAGGCAACCTTGTATAGAGAAAGTGTAAGAGCTTACTTCCATGGAACATCCCCAACGTTCCTCCAGATACCTTCTTTGCTTCTGTAGACCAAAGAGAACTCAGACTCAGCCTGGAACAGCCTCAATCCCAACACGGTCTGCATCCCTGCAAATTCAAATTGATGTGGCAAAACCTTCTGAAACATACTTGTAGCTGGAAGCTTGGGGATCAGAACACGGCTTACCAAACATATCGTCGAGCTGAAGAGCAAGAGTTGAATAAGCTCCTTGATCAAGAAGGCAAACCTTGCGGCCTACCACTATGCCATCCATATTGACCTTTACATAAGCCAATTTCCCTCTGCTCTCTTCTTCACCATTGTAATATCCTTGGACAAGTCTTTGGTTTCCAGATTCCTCATTGTTTAGCTGTGTATTGCTGTTATAGCTGGGCTGCGACCAGTCTATGAGCTCTCCATACCCATCGAGACCTATTACTTTGATTCACATATAGATATTGAAGATAGCTACTGAGGAGGATTAAGAAAACTAACTAACAATGAGGTGAAAGCATGGTTATTCAGCAAAGAAACTCACTTTGGCCCGATGGGAGGTAAGTTTCATATTGTATGGTCCTAAGGCTGAGGCCTAGATCGATTACCCCACCGCCCTTTTTGGTCTGCGAGTAATATGTATAAAACTTGGAAGACTCATGAAAGAAGTCTGCAGGTGTGTTTAGGTCCATTGATGCTTCTTAATGTCTACAAATGGAGAAAAGAGAAAGTGGGATGAGAAAAAGGGAGCTCATTGATAAGGATTTATAGCATGAAGCTGAGACTGAAAGAGTGTCAGAAGAGTAAAAGAAAAAAAGACATAATTGCAGACAGGAAAGAGACAGAAGACAAGAAGAACCCATTAAGATTCAGTTGGTTTGATGCAAGGTATGGGGAGCTGACCACAGAGAGATTTGGTTCAGATTTTGTAACCCAACCAGGCCTGCCAGCGCTTCAATGCTTCTGATGCACAAAATCACAGAAGACACATCCCTACTCAGTTCATGAAAATATCTGAGGAAATCGACAAATCTGATTCAAGGAGAGGCTCTCTGTTGCTTGTGAAAGAGTAAAGGAACATGAACCTAAAGTATAGATAGAGAAAGAGAAAAGAGTAGGATTTGGTGTTTAGGTGAATGATACAAATGCTCTCTCTTTCAAAAGAGAAAGTTATGTTGGTACATTGCAAGACAAGTCGATTTTGTTTACTACCTTTTTCACCCACACCTTGTCTGGGAAGTTGTAGGGTTATGTGAATGGTGGATCCAAGACCAGACAATACACATGGATCCCTTGTCTGTACTTATGCTCCCATGGATAAGAAGAAGCAAATGAAGAGGACAACAAACATTCTTCCAAAATACCAAAATGTTTTACATAACATTTAAGAATGTCATGTCTTAAACCTCAGGTCTTTCTGTCTAAACAATATTACAAATACGAAAAAAAGAGAGAGAGAGAGAGATATGATCAAGGAGTGATACATTTACAATGTAAATGAATGATAATAATATGATATAAGATCCAGGAAAATGGTAAAGCACCAATATCCATAACAACTATAATGTAAAATCCCACGAAGCAACACTACTTCCTTATTTTCTAATTACTCACACAACACATTTAACATAATCCATAAATACCAAACCAACATGAAGCCAGACTCTTCTTTCTTGATTGACGCAGCAACTAGTAAAAGAAAAAAAGAGAAAAAAAAGTAACTATATATTTATCTGTTTAAAAACCAACCCGGGGTTTTCTTCCTCCAAAATTGTATGTAGTTCATCTTCCTAGTTGCTGGTGTGTCACAATGGCTGTGAACTCCGGATCTGTTGGCTCATGTTTTCAGCTGGAAGCTTAGCAGCAGCAGAGCCATCAGGCATTACCATGGCAGGTGGAGGCCCGGTCATTGTCTGGTACTGAGCATGTCCCCGAGGTTGGGTGTAATATATATGTGTATGAGCATTGTCGGCGTATTCAAATCCATAGTTGGGATTCCCGGCCGAACCAGACTGAGGTGGGTGATGGATCTGGGAATACCCCATGAATTGTTGCTGGCTTGTAGGGATCTGGTGAACCATCTGAGCACCGCCCACACCTGGGGCCGTAGTGTAAACCCCAGCCTGTCCCATGTCAGGTTTGCCACCAGGAACACTTCTCATGTGGTTGTTAGGAGGTGGAGGAGGCATCATGGTGGAGTTGGGTGGTGCCTGGGGATGGTTAGAAGGGAGAGGCCCTGGAGCCTCGCTCACACTTGCAGATTGTGGCACAGGCATACTGTAAGGCCTAGATGGGACTGGAGCAGTGACATAATAAACAGGATAAGGCTGCTGATCCAGTTGACCTGGGTGGCGGTGGAAGGACTGCTGCTGCTGCTGCGAAGGATAAACCTGGATGTAAGTCGGGACAGGAAGGGCGCTAGAGGGATGGTGCTGAATGTAATGAGGAACAGCAGCATGTATGAACTGTTGTTGTTGTTGCTGCTGCTGCTGCTGCTGAGATTTTGCAGATTGTTGCTCGAATTGAGGGTGAAGCATGTAGGATGGGTCCTGATTCTGATTCTGATTTTGGGATAAGAGTGTGGATGGATCAGAGGGATTGATCATACCAGTAACTAAGGTGGAAGCAGAAGGCATCGGAGGAGCAATAGGTTCTTGATAGACGGAAGGTCTTTGGTGAAACATTGGGTTGTTCATACTGCTATCACTGCTTATACCAAACATGCATCAGAATCTGACCTATCTACCATCAAAATTTAAGGCACAAGAGGAAGAAGAAGATTACCTGGAAACGGAATTGGGTGATGGTTGCTCGCTATTTGATTTCAGCTGATGAGCTTGCTGTGGTGGCAGATTCTGCGGCTGAGCACGCGGAGTCGGAGGTTTTCTGTATCCAGCTGGCACGCCTTGATCTGATCTCTCGTCATCTGAGATAACTCTCGTCTGGAACTCATTTGAAACAGTCGCTGCACTCACCGGCGCAGCAGGAAGCGCGATTGTGACGGGCATGGGCGGTGGTGAGGAGATCGCTGCGAATCCGTCGTCCTGCTGAAGCTGGAGATGCTTGTTCCCGACGTTGATTCGTGCGAACTGTTCTTCGATTCCCAGATTTCTCTGATCTGGCATAGTCTTAACCCCGCCGGGTTCCTCAACATGGACACGAATCGGCGGAAGATGGGCGAGCGAGGGAGAAGAAGAAGTTGAGCCAAAAGACGAGGATGTATCCAACATCGGAGAATCCGGCAAGCAGTGCACATCTTGACCTCCTTGTTGCTGCTGCTGTTGCTGTTGCTGCGGCGGCGGAGGCTGCTGGATTTGCTGCTGCTGCTGCTGCTTGGCGCTTTTAACGGAGCCGCCATCATCTCCATCTCTATTGTTTGCGTTGTTGTCACCGGAATTAGAACGGTGAGCAAGAGCATCGTCTAAACCAAGTAAACGGTTAACGTTGGTGTCAGAATCTGAGAATCCTCGATTGAGAAGGCCAGCACTGTTGAGAGCGTTGAGGAACCAATCGTCGCTCTTGGCCGAGCTTTCAAGGATCTGACCCATCGACTGAGTAGCTTCGGGCTTGGAGGTGAAGAGAAACAAACGGAGGCGCGATGGTTTGGTAGAATTGGAGGCGGAGATGGTACGGTCATACTCCTCGATCATGTTATCGAGATCTTCGTCGGTGGTGACGGAGATGAGAGAGTCGAGGTCTTCGCTAGGTAATTGATATTTGAGGGTGAAGGAGCGACCGTTGAGGAGCGTATTGGAGAGACGAGCGACGAGAGAAGAGAGAGATGAGTTACGGTCAACAACAACGATGCGAGTGTCGCCGCCCATGTAGCAGAGAGACTTATCGTGAGGGCGAGGAAGGATATGACCGCCATAGCTACACATAAGACGGAGTTTAGAAGAGACGGTGCTACCGCTGCCGCCACCGGAGGTAGCAGGAAGCTCGTCCCAGCCATCGGTGGTGCGAGAACGAGGGGAGGAGTCAAGAGAGTCGGGGTAAGATGAAGTTACATGAGGAGGAGGAGGAGGAACAGGCGCCGTGGCTGTGGGGATGGAGGTGGAGGCCACCGCGGTGGAGGAGAAAGAAGGAGGCGGTGGTTCCATTACCAGCAAATAAATTAATTACAAAAAAAAGGGCAAAATTGAATTTGGGGAGTTTTGATTTTCTTCTAATAGCGAGCGAGAGAGAGAGACTTATAGCTGCTAGTCCACGACTTGTAAACTACAGCTGTTTTTTCTTTTTTCTTCATTTTTTTATATTTTTCTCTTAATCTATTTTATTTTTTATGGTTGCTTTTACCATTTACCCAATAATGGTTAAATTCCTTTCTTTTTTAAACCAAACTCATTCACTCTTTCTTTTTATTTTTATAATTGACATTTTAATAGAAATCTGAATCAAATTTCATGAACAACAATATTATATCACTCTGTTAATCACATTATCAAATAGAAACCTTTATGTGATTCACTGCTAATATATCTTACCTTTAAAAATTTAAGAAACTTTCTTCGTATAATTAAAATTTGTTATTGTGATTTTTATTGTTTCTTATTTAGGCACGTAATAACTTGCCGCACAATTATCATTTAAATACCAGTTTTTTTTATGCACAATAACTTGCCGCACAATGATCATTTAAATATCGGGTTTTTGTTTTGTTTTTTGTTGTCTTTAAATTATGCGTTTGGAAATTATATTTTCATGAACAAAAATATTATATCATTCTGTTAATCACATTATCAAATATAAACCTTTATGTGATTCACTGCTAATATATCTTAACTTGAAAAAAATTTAATAAGGTTCATATAATTAAAATTCGTTATTACAGTTTTTATTGTTTCTTCTTTAGGCGCACAATAACTTGCCGCACAATAATCATTTAAATATCGGGTTTTTTTTTCTTTACGCTCAATAACTTGCCGCACAATGAACATTTAAATATCAAGTTTTTTTTTTGTTGTCTTTAAATTATGCATTTAGAAATTTTAAAAAAAAAGTTGTGTATCTTAACTGACAGCTGGAAGCTTCCATGGTTTCACGGTCGATTGAACTAAGGTTAACATGTTTTGTTTTAAACTTTACACCCATATTTTGATTTCACGTACCGATCAGTGGTTTATTCAACAGATCTAGAAGTAATTTCTTCAATAGATTTAGAAGTGAAAGCCCTTGGCAACAGTCTTTCAACTAATCATTCGTCTCTTGGCTTGCCATACGTAATCGAGAAGGGTCTTTTGTTGAGTTTTTGGTGGTCATATATGTTTTGGACTGAATTTTTATCACATTTCCGCCTTCTTTCATTTACTAATTACTTTTATTATCTTTTAATTGGTTGATCTATAGCCTTCCAAATCTATGGTAGTACGTGAAGCGGTTATGCAATTTTTCTATTTTTCTCCATTCAAATTGAAGAACTTATCTGGTCAAGATATGACTAATTATTGTTTCACTCAACTATATCTTAATTGAGTATATTTTGATATGATCAATGTCGATGAATAACATATGTGTGAGTCCTAAAACTCGCAATGGAAGATTTGTTGGTGTTTGAAAATATCAAATTTAGGAGTAGACTCTCATTTGAAGTTAAAGATCTAAAACAATTGAAAGAACTGAAGTGAATTTATTGATATGATCGCAGGTTACAAAAATGTTTGGGAAAACGAGTACAAAAGATGAGCTCGGGTATCAAGTTCGTAGTTATATATTATATTGGAAATTCTTCCTCTTTTCCCTTTATCCCTAGCTCTTATTAAATAGTCATCGTTTCAACTTCTTCCGCGTATTTTGTTGTCGCGATCCAGTGTAAACTTTTCCGAGATCTTCTCTGATTCCTCTTCACCACATCTTGACTCAGTATTTGTTCAAAATGTTCTTTCAATGAGATTTTGTAGTGGGCCTGTGCGAATGTGTTCTGATTTGGGCCTCAGGACTTTGTCGCCAGTCTTTTAATTGTTCGTAATTCCACATGCTTTGTTGACGTCCAAGCTCACTAACGAATTCGGCTTTCTCGGGAGTCATGGTGTTAAACTCATGTTCGCCAATATAGTTCCACAATCTCGAGAGATAAACCCATCAACTCGGAGTAACTAAGCGAATGTTTTAATTTCATAATTATATTTGATATGAAGACTAGAATTTTCCGGTAATGTGTATAATTTTCATCGATATCAAGATAATTTCTGATTTTGGAGAATAACTAGTATTATAATTAAATATTCAATTGGTAAAAAGCTTTGCTTAGCATTTTTTAATTGTTTTCATGTTTAGCGTTGTTGACCCCAGAGATTTTAATGTTTCTTGACGTTTCTGTTTTCAAGGATATCTCATTTTTATGTCGATGTAAATAATTTCATCTATTTTAAATAAATTTTAGAGAAAATAAAATTAGGCCCTTAAAAGTATAATAATATCTAATAAGATATGTGTCTCAATAAAACATTTTTACTTAAATACAATTTAAACTAAAACAAATAAAATATAATGTTAATATATTCAAATTTCCTGTAACTTGTTTTTACTTTTTACTGTCAACAATAAAAAAGTTAATTAGTTCTTTTCTTGTAAAGAAATTCAATATTTCTGTTTTAGGTATATAATTCTATTTTTTTTCTTCAACGGTTATAAACAAATTTATAGGTCACATGAAAATGATGAAGAACTCCAAAACAAATATATTTTGGCACATAGCATTTAAATCCACGGGATTTTTACCTTTTCCAATCACTTTACTTGACAAAGAAAAAAATAACGTATAAGCCCGATGAATAGATTAATGTATAAAAATTGTATGATGATGATTCCATCATTTTAACAATAAAGGTGAGAACGTTACTAATTACAAATCAGGAATCAAAACAACCTTTGGACGGGTCACATTATTTGACAGCATGCCTACTGATTGGCTCCACGCCACGCTGGATTTGCAGGCGAGAGGGGTGGCCCAATCCTCTGTATCATTCTCCATATGCTCCCCACTATGTTTTTTTATTTTTATCCGTTAGATTCCTTATTTTTGCGTTTCAGATTGCATCGAACGGTTCTTCAGGTTCGGTGTCTTACACGGCTGTAAAACGGAGACACTGGCAATAACCGTATTAGTTACACAAAAGGAATATACCTTTCACAACATTTAAATTAAACCCCAGACTTTACGTTTAATTTAATATTCACCCTCTGCAGCGTCGCTGTTTTTCCTCCTCAATTAAAGGATTATTTTCCTGTTTTTATAAATAAATAAAAATGTGACGAGCATAATATTAGTACTAAATACCATAAGAGCATTCTGTTATATTTTCACAAAGTTACCATATCAAAAAGAAAAACGAAACTATGTACATTCGATTGCATTTATCAAAAAACCTTAAGGATCATCCACGTGACCCTCACATGATTTTCGTTTAACCTGAAAATTAAATGATCATGGCTAAACAAAACTGACTATGATACTAAGAGCATCCTCATCGAACGTGTGTGGGGCAGGTGTCTTCCAAAAAAAAGAAATCATTTTATTTTATTTATTATTTTTTTTTTTGAAAAATATTATTTTAATTATTTTTTAATTGTTGCAGCGAATGGCATGGCGACACGTGGCTGGATCTTCTAATACCGGATGTCTTGCAGAAGACACAGAAGACACTCCAAAAACACAGAATGTGGAAAACCCAAAACAAAATGGTAGTTTTTTTAATGTTTTTAAAAAAGTTTAGAGTTTTTTTAGCTATTTTTCTATGATGAGATACTAATATTATTACACATAGAAAAGAATGATATAGAATAGAACTACTTCTTGGAGGGTCCACCACGTTTACATATCAATTAGATGGAAAACAAAAGGACTTATCCATTTCATATATAATATCAACCGAACATTTCGGGGAAATAATAAGAAAAATGATATATAATGGGTGCCATTAGAGGCGATCATAATACGGTTATCTCAAAACCTAATTATAAGTTGCTATCCACTCCCTTAATCTCGATGCTAATGTGCACGGAGGGCCGGCCCTGAGTTTCAGAAGATTACAAGTTAAATAAAGTTAATGGACTGATTTAAATTTGCCAAAAAAAAAAACACACACATTAGAAATGACATGTTGGTAGATTCAAACTCAAGATAAATAAGTATAGAAATTTCACTTTTGCTGCTAGACTACATAAAATCTTCAGGAATTAAAGGCCAAAAATTGTATATATAGTTATAAGGCAGCAAGCAATGGCTTGTATGGCTTGCCTTCAGAGTCGGGCCTCTATGCACGTTTGGATTGATATTGTTTTATATAAAACTAATATTTTGAGATCCGAACAGACATGTAGGTTCACATTCGTTGACTTGGGATCCAGATGTTTTTCTGGTTCAGATTTTATGTTAAAAATTGGTAATTTAAAAATCAGAAAAACTCGCTATTAACCTGTCACCCGACCGATTTGACTGGTCCACCCACCATAGGTCATTTTTATAAAAATATATATATATATTTTTTAGAAATTTTTTGATACAAATAAAATATTTGATTTTAAAAATAAAATGTTGATCTTAAAAATAAAATAATATTTTACAGTTATTTTTATAACTTTTAAGCTTTTTTAAACGCGTATATATGACTATCATTTATATTTTTTCTGACTCAAACACAACAAACTAATTATTTATGTTTCTATCTATTTTATTTATTTATTTATAATTTTTATGAACACTTTTTATTGTATAATAATAATATAATGTTTTTTATATTTTGTGGTTTTGGCTTATGATCAATATAATGAAATATTATATTTCAAATGTTCTTGTAATATAATAATTCATTATAATATATTTTTTTCTTAACAATTAATTATATTATATAAGAAATAATTTATTTTCATGTGTTGATATTTTATTAGATTGATAAAAAAATTACTATATATTTGTATAACTATAAACACACACATATATATATATATTAGTTTATTGTTTCGTGGTCGATCCGAATCAACCTGCGGTCGATCTAGTAACCCTGTAAACCAGAGGGTCAGATATAAAAACATTGTTCTCACATGCATAGTGTTTTGTGGAATCAAATTGTTGAAGAGAATCCATGCATACACTTGTGTATTATATCATTGGACTCACTTTCTAATTTCTATAGAGACTAGTTTATAGAAATGACGTGTTTCAGAGTATATCTTCAGTCAGTTATTAACATTTGAGTTGTGTTTCGGGTCTCGCTATCAAAATGCGATAGACGATGTTTATTGAGAAGATGAGAGGATGTTTTAAGAAATGAAAGGCAAAAAGTGAAGGAAACCAAAAAAGTAAGGGATGGAAACAAAAAGTGGGTCCAATTTAAGAGGTGGAACAGATAAACAGCTCAGGGAGGAAACTTTAGTTTCGCTCCTCTACCCTAAATTAATATTATTCGTTTTTACAGGTTTTTGGTAACTTTCTTAGTGTATTGGAGGCCGAGATGTCGTCAAAACCTTCGGATTGACCTCTTTTTTTTCTTTCTTTTACATTTAACCTTAAATTATATACTATTGATCCAAAGAAAACCTTAAAACGATTCCCCCCATTATAAAGACAGGATTTATATGAATATTTTTGCAGACTGCGAAGCATTCTTCTACTATCTTTTTTTTTCCATTAAATGAAAAGAAACATTTGGTGTGTTGAGTGCAAATGCGTAGGCAATAATCAGATAATCTGTAAAGTGTTGAGTTCATAATGTAATCCAATTTAAGCTCAGCACCTACTGGACCCACTAACCCCACTCATACAAAAATATAATCTATACATTTTTGCACATAACTGTTTTTGGTTTTGATAGTTGTTTTTGTTTATGCAATAAATAGTACACCTCGAGTGAGTGAGTCCAGCTATTCTCCTTTTTTGTTTTCCTCAACTGAATGAAATACAAACAAAACAAAAAAAAAGCTAAAATCTGTCGACCAATAATATTTTTATTTTTATTTGTTATTAGAAAACAATATTCTTTTATGTAGCCCTTACACAATTATTAATCACACTATCTGCAAACCAGTTTCAAGTAAGATTATTGGTTGGTAAAGATGCAAAGAATATGAAAAAGGTTGTTCTTGGTCTAATTGCGTACTCCACAAACTCTTGTTCTAGTTCAACTATAATTGTCAATTTTGTACATCTTTTTTGTTTTGTTTTTATGTTTTTAATTGTCATGGTTTAGAAAAAGATAGAAACGAACCAAATCTTTGTTATTGGGAGCAGGATAATTTGAAAATCCAAGTAATATATCTTTGGTTAGCAAAAACAAATAAATAAAACAAACATTTTCACTCCTCAAGTGTATCTCTCACGTACGAGCAAGTTGCCATATCTACTATAAAAAAAAAAACCAGACAGACTTGTGAGTTATGATGACTTTTAATCTCTTTACTTATCTGGCACTCACAAACAGTAGTTTCTACTTTCTTCATCAACCAGATCAAATTCTGGATTCTTCACCTTTTTAAATTTGTTAAAAGATATTTGGATTCTTAACTTGGGTATCTTAATATTCGAAATCTGATTTATATTCACACACATCTTAAAAATCAGATTCACATCCACAAGTTATCCCTTTTTTTTTAATAGTAATATCAGTTAAAAGGAGATAGAGAAAGGTGGAAATTTGCGTTGAATCTGAATGGTTTCATTTTAGTGATTTGTGAAATGTGAATGATAATTTCTCAGTGCGTTTGAAGAAAATGTTAGTGGGATGCTTCCAAACTAATGTGTGGTTCTTCTTTAGGTGATTGAAAATTTGAAATGATATTTGATTTGGGTATCAAATAAGTCCAAGAAAAGGAACGGAGGCCCATATATGAAGGCCTCACTAAAAAGCCCATAGGCTTTGATTTACGTACGAACCTTCCTAAAACAGTGGGGACCCACGCGGCTGAGAAGAGAAGGAGGTCAGATGAGACCTGTAAGATACATACAAGTCAAAAGTCAAACTACTACACCAGATGCAAAAACTGATTGACGTGGCATTCAATCAAACGCAAACTAATTCGACAAGAGAAGTTTTATTATTAATCTCCACAAAAATAAACCGTCAAGTGGAAACATCTCTCTCTTTCTTCTGAGTTTCCGACAAAAGGCCTGGAAATTTAACAAGCCAACGCGTCTTCTTCCTCCTTCTCTGTTCCTCTTTAAGTTCCATTATCATCGACTAGTTTAGTCCATCAGATTAACTCGTCTGTTTTACTCCCAAGTTTCGATCCACATTGCTTTAACGACATCTTCATTTTCCGATGGTAATGGGATCGTTTTTCTCTTCTCTCAAATTCTGGGGCAATTCTCAGGTAACCCAATCGACTCTACTTATCCTTTTTTTTTCTTTCTTTCTATTTTAATCTTCGCCTCTGTTCCACTTCCTTCAACTTACCGTTGTTTTTTCATTTAATTAACAAAAAAAAAAAAAAAGTTAACTTGATAAGTTCAAAGTCAACGAAAATATTGTTAATGAAAGAGTGTGCTTAGCACAACGAATCGGACAGACAAAAGTGGCTGGACAAAGTCGTTAGTTTAATAAACACTACTACTGCCTTTAACTAATTTGTTCATTTGGGAATGAATTGCATTCCATTACTATTGTCATCCAAACCAGAGATGTCAAACAATAATCCCCAAGTTGTTTTTCTTAGACATTTATTCACTGTTTTTGATCATCCAATTAGAAGGCTCGATCGTTGATTGTGTTTTTGTGTGTGTTTTGTCAGGAGGAGCCGCAGAGAGGAAGGATACAGGAGATAGATCTTGGGATTCACACAATAAAGACCCATGGAGGTCGAGTCGCTTCTAAACACAAGCACGATTGGATCATACTTGTCATCTTGATTGGTATCGAGATCGGTCTGAACCTCATCTCTCCTTTCTACCGATACGTGGGAAAGGACATGATGACTGACCTCAAGTACCCTTTCAATGACAACACTGTCCCTATCTGGTCTGTCCCAGTGTACGCAGTGCTTCTTCCAATCATAGTGTTCGTCTGCTTTTACTTGAAGAGGAGAGATGTGTACGATCTCCACCACAGCATTCTCGGCCTTCTCTTCACCGTTTTGATTACTGGTGTCATCACCGACTCCATCAAAGTTGCTACTGGACGTCCTCGTCCTAACTTCTACTGGCGTTGCTTCCCCGACGGCAAAGAGCTCTATGATGCGTTGGGAGGTGTGATATGCCACGGCAAAGCAGGAGAGATCAAAGAAGGCCACAAGAGCTTCCCGAGCGGACACACGTCCTGGTCCTTTGCGGGGCTTGGCTTCCTCTCGCTTTACTTGTCTGGCAAAATCAAGGCCTTCAACGGAGAAGGACATGTGGCTAAGCTCTGCCTCGTGTTCTTCCCTCTGCTCGCTGCTTGCCTTGTGGGGATATCTCGTGTTGATGATTATTGGCATCACTGGCAAGACGTCTTCGCTGGAGCACTCATCGGCCTCTTTGTCTCGGCCTTCTGCTATCGTCAGTTCTACCCCAACCCCTACCACGATGAGGGATGGGGTCCCTACGCCTACTTCAAGGCAGTCCAGGAACGAGGAGTTCCTATCAACTCCCAAAACGGAGATACGTTGAGGACAACTTCTCTCGAAAACATGGAATCTGGCACTTCCACTGCTCCCCGATGATCCTTCTCTTACGTTATTTGAGTCATTAATATTCCGTTTTTTATTCTGATTACATGCGAGGATGTGGATGGCATTTATTTAATTTTTTGTTACATGTATGTGTATTTAAACATCTACTCTTCATTTTTGGCATTTGTTTTTTTGGTGGAGACAAATTTATTTGATAAGTTCTAACATATACAATTGAGTAGAATAATATATATGTTTGCGTTGGATTTTCGGATTGCGCCATATGATTGCGTCTTGGTGGTTATGGTCATTTGGTAACGTTGGCATCTATAGTTGAATAAAATGATTAAAAAATATGTATTTTCTAATTATATAAAAATTTGTCGACTATCATGGTATGATAATAGTATTATTTATCAGTAAAAGAAATAACTGATTTTGCTATTTGTAAACCAAAACAGAAGTAAATATTCATATAATATTTCATTTATTTATGAATTTTAGTTATTTTTAAATTGTGAAGTTCCATATAGACTATAGTTTACGTAATTTGTATGGTTCAAATTAAAAGAAAAAATGTTTATTAAGAATTTGGTCAACTAGCATAGTATGGTCAAAATTAACGGTTTTATATTACTTGATTTACATATATTTTGGCATAAACTAAAGAAAAAAAAAAAAAAAACAAGAGTAGGAGTTAGAAGGGGTATGTATGTATGTAACAGAAAAATATCCCATGTGAATCATACAGCTCCAACAAACAAGCTTCGACTCAGGCGGGACCAAAAATATGGGCGGTTTCTCCGGCGATCAATCTTCTCTTCCCGCCATAGATTCCGG